>JAVXUN010000073.1:0-88890 GCA_035591995.1 Stereochilus marginatus | reverse complement strand
CCATTATGGGTTTTTGTTAATATACTCAAATGATACTATAAACACTAACACTGACATTAACCCTACGACAGACTTGTAAGTATTGAGCGCGTATGTATCCGTCGCTTCTAAGAAGATACACGTTTGACATACCACTGAATTATGAAGAGAACGGATGAAGAACAAGAACATAAACAAGTCAATTGTTTTTTATACAATTTCATATGAAGGACGTGTGGGCTGTGAGGCTACATTTCATTTTGTATAATAACAATGAAATGTAGCCGCACAGGAAATATAAGTCCTGTCATGATACTTACAAAGTCAACCATGTTTTATACAGTTTGATATGAAGGCCATGTGTTCCCTGTATAGAGCTCACCTGTTATATAATAACAATTGGTGATCCTTGTACAGGAAACATAAGTTCTTTCATTCTACTGATTTTGGATTAAAGAACGTGTATTGATATATTGAAAATGTGTATTAGAAAAGATACATTGGGGTATGAGATAACATTTTATAATATATTTTTGTATTTTAATTACAGACGTTTAATACATGAGAATATAGTCATATATTCTCATGTATTAATAATAATGTTTAGCAATTCCCAAGAAATATAAGTTTGATGTTACTACAACTAAGTACATATGGAAAACGGAGGCGCTTGTATTTGTAATCTTGTTAAATCGTCAGATTTGGAACATTTGATTAAAGGCCAAATAGTTCATGCTGTTTTTTGTATTATACCATCCTGCACAAAATGGCCTTGTATTTAGGTTTTCCTTTAACATCCATATATGTGGCGCTTTGTAACAAATGCTAGAGATTGAACTGTGTATCCAATTTACCAACAACATCATTATTTGTACACAGGTAAGATTGATATTTAAGATTTGTTTAAAAGTATGCGCACAAGTCTACTATATACATTCTTTGTAATGTTTATTCTGACACCAATTACGTCTGTTGTTGCGTTGTTTGAATAATAAAAATGTGTGAGTGAAAAATACGTATTTTTTTATTTTTTTCTAACAGTGCACTGAAAAACAACTCAGCATATTTTAAAAGACCCTTCAATTTAACACCAATATCGGCGAAGTCTAACCAGATTAAATTTACAGCTTATCGACACACTTATCACATACAGGTAAAAACACAAGCTTATTTATTTTTAAAACTTTTTTTATTAAAATATGTGGTGAATTGTTAATATACGTTACAGAATACACATTTTTATTATTAAGTGGTCAGGTAGTTAGTTATTCAGAACAAATATTTAGTAAAAGAATTAACGTAAATTGTAAAAGTAAGAATCTTCTATTTTAAACGATGTTGATGTTTTGTTTATTTTATTTATATCACCAGGAGAACAAAAGCGATGGGCATGAACGACACATCTGGATGTAATCATGCGGCTGTGCAATCAACATTGTTAAAATATTGTCAATTTGAAGTATCTAAAGATACAGAATCGTATTTTAATATGTATTTCCCAATATGTGGTGCATTTTCTATTATGGTTATGGTTTTATCAATTTTTATAATTATAATCAGAAGATTGATATTCGATTTATTAATTTACAAAATGAAATGCGCAAATTATGTATTTTTGATAACTTATATACTTTTTTCGGTCACTAATAAAAAACTAACGTCGTGTATTGATCTATTAATAACCGATATCCTTGAAAATTCTATATTGATAACACACGTGTGTGTTTTGATGTTCAACTGTTTGTTTTTTACATTGTACAAAAGACAGTACATAATAAAGTTTATTAATAGATTAGTTCTTATAATTTGGGTTGTATTGTTGGGGCTTAATATATTTTTTTTGTTATTTTTTAGTGGCATATTAGTCACTCACACGTGCAGCATTGCCAGACATGTATTCGATACATTGTGGGCCTATAATATAATTATATTTTCAGTATTTTTTATATTTTATTTGTATAGTGTATTTTTTATATCAATAGATGCGACGTTAACTACAGACACATATACATTTATGAGAAAATCACTTAGTACGTGTAAAACATATTTGTTATACGTACTTGTAGGTTGCGGAGTTAAGTATATTTACAGTTGGTGGGTTTTATTTATAAGAGTTAGTATTACCTGCTGGTCTTATATGTTTTTAGATTTCGTACTTACTATAGCTGGTATTTGGTTTTTTTTCTTTTGTGCATTTTTTCCAATGCTGGCGATCTTTTTAGATCCACATTTAAATCGCGCCTTCATATTATTACTTAAAGGCAAAACTTATAAACCACCCAACCAATGAAATTGTTTCGGAATATATCCATTTTTGTTATGAGATTAAAGAATATCTCATCTGATATAAGACCAGTGTTTTGTATATTTGTATTATATTGTATTATATTATATTATTAAACCTTTGATTATATTATTTAATCTTGTTTGTGTGTTTATTCTATACACTACTAGTTATTATTCCAGATGTAGTAATTAAAAAGATTATTAAAAAATGTCAACAAAATATTTGTCTGTTTCTTCAATCCATTTAATCCGCACGTATTTAAAATGTAATGATAATTACATTTTTTATTGCATTTGCTCTTTATATAGCACATCTTACACCATCTAGCCAGATAAATAAAATCACCATGGATCTGTTTGGTCAAATAGAGTCGGATTGTAGCGTATATGAAGATATCAATTTACCAATAAAACAAACTGGTGGTGAATATTTCAAAATATCAAATAATAATATCCAATGTAAAACATGTAATTTTACAAATAATATAACCATACCTTTTAAGGAATTGAACAGCCAATTGACGTGGATGTTGGATAAACACTGTGAGCTTAGCCCTACCTGTCCAATGTTACTTAGAACTATGGAAAACGGGCTTCATTTTTGCACAAATCCCAATTTTAGAAATGTTGTAAATCGCACACAGAGTTTATTTTACTGGGACATAACTAAACATAATATCACGAAGGAGGAATTGGCAGACAATGGTTTTTATTCTGGCACCCTCAACAGGAACGACGATCGAGTTCGGTGTTTTTCATGCGGCCTTATATTATACAATTGGAAAAAAAATGATATAGTTTTGGAAGACCATGTGAAAAACAATAGTAGATGTCCCTTTCTAAACATTACATATGGACAAAAAGCTATACAATATATTAAAAAAAAAACATCTCAAACAAATGCTGTAAGTAATTATAAAATAGAAAGAAATTTAATTTTCCATAATGTTATATCGCCAGAAATAAATCAACTGGTGAAAGATAACAGTATACCACTTGATGTGATAAAAAACATGTTTCTAACCAGACTGGTCAGGAATAAAGAGACGGTTATCAAATCGTATACTGCATCGGACCTGGCAAAAGATTTCTATTTATATCACAAGTATTTATAATGTTTACGTATTTTAATATATTAAACTAATTCATATAAATGGTTTGCTGTGTACGCAAAATGATATTTATTGTTTTTTGTTTCATTTGCACACATTCATTTATGATGGTAAACGCGTATAGTCTCAGTTCAATTTCATTTCCTGGTTGCGAATGTTACACACACAAAGAGAATTCTTTAGTAAAACCTCACAGCAGTGCTAATTCAATATTTACTGATGAATTATATATGCTGGGATACGAAGAACCAATTGACTACGATAAAATTATTTACACTTTATTTATAATTGAGCTGGGGGAATGTTTTTGTTTTACCACTCATAATATAATATTAGATTTTCTGTCCAATAAAATACCCGGAGAGTTGCGTAAAAGAGTACCGAGTATAGATATAAAGGTGAACAGCGTGCTGACCGATACACTTTTTATGCTGCAGTGCGTTTTGGAAACGGCAACACCTTTTGTTTATTTATATATGCTAATAGATAACGCATTGCCAGAAAATATGTATGGGTTCGACGTAACATATTATTGCAAAACAATAAACTCCAACGATTATTATTTACATTTATGTTATCTATATCTGACGGGAAATTATATTATGTATACGTCTATATACACCTGCGCGGCCCAAACATACGATAGTGTACATTATATAGCATTCACTCCAATTAAAACTATTTAACATATATGATTTTCTGTGACCTCTTATTTAAAATGTATACTATTTTACAACATGTGATATTTTTCACTATACTGCAAACAACGTTGGCTGTATTGCCGTTTGTAGTATCAGATGCAAATATTAAAGAATGTAAGACGTCAACTTATTATTTAACAGATGCGGAAAACAAAGTGATATGTTGCTCGATGTGTCCCCAGGGTACGTACATAAAACATCCCTGTACGTTAATAACAGACACGGTGTGCGCGGTATGCCCACAGCTAACTTACATGCCAACAGTTAATCAATACACAACTTGCATCCCCTGTTCAAACTGCAGATTTCAAAGGGCGGTGTGTACGGCTACTACAGACACTATATGCGAAGATGTTCCGTACGCCAGCCACTTGCAGCAAATATTAACCAACATCGACGACATGAACAATAAACTGTTAACTATATTTTCCATATTATTGGATCAACAAAGCAGACTTGTGTTGTATTGTGGAAAATAAATAAATAAAAACAAAAACATAATATTATTTGAAGATTTTATTTAGGTTGCAAAATGCGTTTATATGTGTTAAACATTTTAATAATTTTAATTTTCACATTTATATCTATATCACATCAGTGTTGCATTATAGATGATAATATAAAAGGAATACAAATAATCGAAGGTGTTGAATGGATAAAAGTGAACAAACCATGCCAATCCGTAACTGTAAAAAACATTTCTGGCATATACTGTATATCGTTGGATAAAATGTTTACTATATTATGTCACTGCTTTATACGCTATACTGGATGCGTAGAATACACTTTTAACATGTTGTTGCTTATAAAATAATAAAACAAATATCTTGTAAATCTGTAGATAAAAATGTAATAAAAACGTCAGAATTTGTAAAGTTGTTTTTTTGAACTTTTATATGTAGAATGAAAACTGCTATGTAATTAGGGCAGCTTTTTAAATATTTTTTTCATAGCGCCGTAAAATATGCTTAATCATTGTTACGTTGCTGTTAAGCATCTTGGTGCTAAATGTGCGCTTTCACAAGGCATAAGCTTAATCATTATTTCAGTCGTTAAGCTTACTATTATTAGGTGTTCGCGCTCACATGGCATAAAATATGCTTAATCATTGTGCTTTGCAGTAAAAAGTCAGAAATACATGATAAATGACAGTTTATGTTTTTATAAGCCAAGTACATATTAATGGTCAGTATTGGCTGTGGTTGAATTTTGCCTATTTCTTTTTTTCAGTATGGAATAATGCAAAACTAGTGAAATTATAATACAGATAGCAAATAATACAATAGCGATGTAAACGCTTACGCCCACTTTGTTGCTCTTGCAAACGTCAGCATTGTCAATAAATATGTTATCACCTTTTATATTATTAAAGTCATAATCAGTTTCCACATATACTGTTAATTGTAGCTGTTCGTTTCCAGGAATAGTGTATATATGACAGCCAAATTCTTTTTCGGATTTGTTCACAGTTTTGGAAAACATAACATTGTATCTTTGATTACCGTCGTTTTGCACTACCCACGGTGCTGAGATATGGTAATCGAACACCATTGGTACAGGATACCACCCCCTAGATACAAATTTAGCATCTATATTACCATTTTTTAATTTTTCAATATTAATCTGATGGTAATGTCCTTTGACAACATGGTAAAGGGGGTGGTGAGTGTAATAATTAATTACATATTTGGCATGTACGGATAATTTAATCTCTTCATTTTGTTGAGTACGAATTGTACAATAAAAAGGGTTGTCCGATTTATGCTTTATTATTCCTGAAAACTTAACTTGGTATAGTCCGTTGCGTTCTTGTCTGACCTGGGCCGTTCCCGCTGCATTTTGGTTAACTGGCGTTGGTTTAGGATACCACCATTTTGATGTGCAGGTAGCGATCATATCACCGTTTTCCAGAGTTTCCATGCTAATCTGATAATGCAGTCCGTTGCTTTGGTTTACAACACGTAGGTAGGTATAGTTCAAATTATAATATTGTTGACCGTTTTGTAACATACACTCGTAATGTCCTTCGTCGGCTGCTGAGATATTGAAAAGTTTCATATCTCCCCTTCCTTGGCCGTCTCTCATAGTTTCTGTTCGTTTGTAATATTGTTTGCATATAGGTACATTCTCACCGCCACAATACGCCACGAGTTCGTTTATAATGTACTGTTGGTCACCTTTTAATCTACTCCACTGCACATAATCCAACCGGGTAGGAACTGATGTGCGGCAGGGTAAAACGACGGTTTCTCCGACCTCTCCCACCACCGTGTGTTCCGTAATCACATGGAAAGGGTCACAAGACCCAAACCGCGTTAAAGCCAGGGCGGCGAGCAAGCTTAAAAGGTGCTTCATCTTGGTAGAGCTGGCTGGCAGTCGTGTGAAGCAGGATGGGTGTGTGTTGGGCGGTTAAATAATAATTACACTGCGCTCCACCTTTTTCCTATATGATGTAACATTATTTTGCATACTAGTATATAATTGGTTACATACATTTTCTTTTAACCAATGAAAATTGTTTGACAACACACAGAAAGTCCCTAGTACAGAGTTTTGCAAAGAGCATTAAAAAGTGCCTTGTGATATTTTAGGTGTTATTCCACAGTTCTCTACTAGAGGGCAGTAAAAGTATAGAAAAATACAATGCATCTATTTTTGTGTCTGAATTTTGATTGAGGAATCAAGCTATTCCGGGACATATTGGGAAATCCCCAGCAGGCCTATTTTGAAGATTCCACTGAGGGCCAATTCGCTGGAGAAAACAAGTTTTCAAATGTAATAGTTTCTTTAATTCATTGTTGGGATGAGAGATCTGCGGTTTTGGCCACAGTTCCATCCTCTTAGCAGTTTACAAAGGTGCTCCAGTTTCCTCATCATTTGAAAGAACAGAGACAAATGCAGGCATTTAGGGCTTCTTATTCAGTTTTCAAGGGGAAGAGCTCAGAGAATTCTGTTTTATGCATTAAAAAATTGCATACTCAGAATTAATGCATAATGTATAGGGGCACGGGGATGCAAACATTTTCTCATCCACGCTCAATATCTGTGAGGGGGGCTGTTCGCTTGATTTTTCCACGGGGCTGATTTGGGGTCCTGGTCCGGCCCTTGGGGTCATGCACTACTTTAAAAGTACAATTTCTATAAAAAAGAATGCTTTTGCAAGAGAATGCCAAATTACAGTTCTGTGCAAGTTTTGAATGAGAATGCGAAGAGCTAAAGTAGTGATAGTCGAGATTGGGCCCCTTTAATTTTAGCACGGTAGGGCCTGGCCGAGCAGTAAGGAAGCAAACAAAGCGGTGTTTAATGGACTGGGTCTGAGCAGAGTTCAAAGTCCCTGTAAATTGCTTTCAGAGAATTATGTAAACAGCAGCACACTGCGGGGAGACAGCTGCATGACATGTTGTTCATTTACAGCCCAATGGCACTTTTTGTAAAGTGCCTACATTTTTTAACTCTGAATAAATGATTGATGGGTCTCTGTCATGCAGCTGTCTTCCCACAGCGTGCTGCTATAACTCTCTGAAAGCAATTTACAGGCACTTTTAACACTGCGCAGACCCATCCCCCAGCTGTCAGAGAAAAGGTCTCTGGCTTCCTGACCTCTTGTCAGGAAGCCTGATAAACCACCCTTCAATGTCACATATGGGCTAGTATAGCATACAAGAGGGTTTTGGGCGCAGGTGACAGGTTTAGACTCCAGAGTTAATGCGCGCCTTTCTGTGTAGATAAACAAGCTCTGAGTGCAAATTAAGCCCCTGGGTTTTAAATGGTTGTTTTTCAAAGGTTCATACGCGCATGAGAGGAAGGTTATTCTCTTGCGAGTACCTCTCCCACATCTGTCAAGCTGGGCGCGGGGATGATGGCAGCGTAATTGTAAGGCTTGGTGCGCCAATGTATAATTACTATAATTATGCATTGGTGCACAAAGCCCTACAATTATCATCCCAGCTCCTTGTTTCCAGGAACTGTAATTATGATTCCTTCTGCATGACCTCCAGGGACGGACTCGGCATCGGACTCGGCTTCTGTCAGGCTCGGTTTGACAGATTTGGGAAAAGGTCCTTGCTATTGATCCTGTTATTCAAATTTGTAGTTGCTGTGCTCTACCCTGCCTAATATTCAGTGTTTTATTCACTTAATGAGCTGTGGACGTAAAAACATATAAATCCTTTCTCCTATAACCTTGGCTCCTCAATGATTTATTCTACAGAAGAGTACATCACAACAGGTGATTTTGTGTTGGGGCAATATAATAATCGGTTACTTAAATATTTTAGACCAATAACATTTTGACAGTATATAGACGTAGCGTTATTCATTATTTAAAAAACATACACAAAACTTATATTTTTATACTTTATTACATATTATATGGATACATTTTTAAAATATACATGATGATTGGATAATGAATCATCATGCAAGTAGGTCTTGTGCATTACGTAAAATCTTTATAACGTCACGCCATGATAATTATATATCGGATACGTAATAAATATGATCACATACTTTTTTTTTACAAGGAGCTTTTTGACAAAATAGAGTGTACTTTTTCAAAGTTCGGTAGCAGCTTATGCTTCATCTTGGTAGAGTTGGCGGCAGTCGTGTGAAGTAATAAGGGGGCATGTTGAGTGTTTATATACTGTAAGGCCCCCTGCTTTTTACATAAATACTGCTCTAGACCAATGGTAACGTTTTACCACATCTGGAAAGTCCCCATTGCAACAGTGTTTAAAAAACTATTAATTAATACACAAACGCATTTGTTTTTTGATTTTACTGTTTAATTAACTGCTGGCACAATACAGCTGTTTCAAAATACACAATGATAAAGTTAGGTTTCTCCTATTTCTGTATTACTTATGTTTTAGTTTTATGTGTACAAACAACTCATTAATTAATTGGGTATATTGCTCCTCTTCTGTTTGATTTAAAAAAGATTTGTTCTCCAGATCATCAATTTTATTTATAATGTTGTTTACCAGTTCAAGTTTAACATTTACTTTCATTTTTAATAACATAAGCCACATTTCTAATTGTTCTGTTACATTTTTTTTCAGTGTTCTAATGTAATCTTCTGTTCTTCTTCCATAGTGACCGATGGTATTTGAGATATATGTTGGTATTAGTATTTCATATATCTCACTCAATGTTATGTCATCTGGGTTTTCCATATGCATTACATATGGTACAAGTAGTTTTGCATTACCGTTAAATTTGTGTATAGTTTCTATTATTTTACTAAGAGTATAATTGAATTTCATTTTTTTAGAACATACTTTATAAATTAATGATATGATGTCTGAGACAAGTTCTTCTGTGGGCTCCGATGGTGCATTGCAAAAATAGTTTAGATCTTTATTAGAAGATTCAGAATGCTGCTGTCTGTGCGTTTGTTCTGTTTTTCCGGCTGCCACGGCCTTAGAGGATGTTTCGGCCGCATGCGGGTCGTACGACGATGTTGCAGCATCTTGTTTTGGGCTAGATCTGTTATAATAATCATTATCTTCATTATAGATTGTATCTAACTTTTTGATTATACTATTAAGTTTAATATCTACTTTTGTTTTTAATAACATAAGCCACACTTCTAATTGGTATGTTAAACCTATTTTGGCCTTTTTAACACACTCTTTTGTGTTTTTTCCATAGTGACTGATGTAAGTGCTAAGATATGTTGGTATTATTATGTTATCTATTTCATACAACGGTACAGCGTTCGGGTTTTTCATATTCATGATATACGGTATAAGTAGTTTTACGTTTTGTTCAAAACTGTCTTTAGTTCGTAGTATGTTAGTTACTATATGTTGTTTTTTCAGTACTTGGGAACATGTCGTATAAATTACATTTACGACGTCCCTGACAAGTTCATCAGTTGGGTCTGCTGGCGTGTTACAATAATCGTACAAATCGCTAGAAATCCTCAACTTATGTCCGTATGGCTTATTTTTTTTTTCTGATGACGTGGCATCAAAGGTTGTTACCATATCGTGCGGGGCGTAAGATGATGTTGTGGCGTCTTGTTTTGGGTTAGCTTTGTTATATTTCGAATAATGTTTTTGTATCGCTCTTTGGAAATTAAATTTAAACTTAGGTTGACCGGTCGCGCTTTTGTTATAGTCACCGTAATTATAGCCTTTGTAAGAAGATGTGGGGGGCGCATTGATGCAACATTTTTTACTAGACTGCGTGCCGGCGATAGGTTTATTGTAACCCGTCTCTTCTTCGCTGTCGCTGGATGATATTAGCAACTCGTAGCTATCCGAATCACTTAACTGGGATTCGTATTGGGTTTTGGGTTGCTTTGTATGTTTTGGGACAGGTTGTGTGCGGGCAATGGGTATATTGTGACGTGTCTCGTTTTCACTGTCGCTGGATATCTGCAATTCAATGCTATCAAAATCACGCAACTGGGTTGTCTCATTTTCGCTGTCGCTGGATATCTGCAACCCATCGCTATTGAAATCGCTCAACTGGGTTTGGAATTCAGGTTTTTTTGGGTACTTTTTATTATTTTTTGGGACAGGCTTGTCTTCTACATAAGATTCATCTATACCGGATTCGTCAGTAGATACTAATTCTTCGTCTCCCAAACATCTTTCTCCAGCCTCTTCTGTTTCAGAATCGTCTGTTAATGTATCGTCTGTAGTGCACTCATCTGTATCATCGCCCAAGTTCTGTTTAAAAACCACAGGTGTTATCGGATTGTGTTTTACATAAAACTTTGATGACGATTCTGTATTTACTGGCGACCGCGTACATATTTTTGTAACATGTACACTTGCGTCAGATGTTTGTATATTTTCCATTTTATAGGTACCGGACAATCCAGCACGTTTTGCCATATATTGATTAACCGCGAGTATGTGATCTTCTGGCACACCTCCTGTTTTGTATTTCCTTTTTCTCCCGCTGTTCGGCCGCTGTTCGTACAATGAACACATCGCCAGCATATGTGCGGGGTCAACATTCGCTTCATCGTTGCGAAATTCTAGTTTGGCCAAACCACGGATGGCCCTAAGATCGTTCATAGCACATATGTCGTACTTATATTTATAGTGGGGGGGCAATATCAATTGTATTTGATATAAAGTATTTGGATTAAAATGAGCATAATCTGCGATTTTCATAGTCCTTTGGTGGTCTAGTGTTTTGTTAATTATATGACGATAACAGCTTATTTTTTTATCTATTATAACGTGGGGTATACTGTCCATGCATTCTGTGATAAAAGGATTCACCCATTGTTTATACATTTTGTCTTTATAGTCGTTTAATTGGTTGCTTGTTTTTTGATCTACTGTTTCGGAATTTGCTATAACTTGCAAATAACTACTGACTGTGGTATCGGTATAGGAATTATGAAATATCGTATATATTTTGTGTATGTGGTAACAAAAGGTTGTTATAAATGATGCAATATATGATTTTGTTTGGGTTTGTATATGTTCAAATAAGCCTGCATAATAATGAGTATCCTCTGTGTATTTTGAATTATCGAAGAGTGTTATATTGTATACAGAGTTGGTACATTTTGCTTTATTATAAATCATTAGCGCTAAGTAGTCAGATTCTGTGTATTGAAAATGCGCATCGTCTAAATGATACTGATCATGCGTTAAAAACGCTCGCATAATATCTTTATATTGCTCGACACGCGCCATAATTAAAAGTTACATACACCACACCAATATAAATCAGATGTAGACAAAAGTTTAGATTTAAATATTTTATTTAAAAATACAAAAGTAGACATAAATCCTAAAAACACATAAATATTATATAAGTGTGTACTCTGTTTTTGATTATATTTATCCCGGCCACTTACTCAACAAAAAAATGTGTTTCCAGGTCGATTACACTCGATACTTTTGTTCTTTTATTGAATAAGGTTACGGTCACTACCAAATTCTTCAGTATTTCTTCAATTTCACTTTCTTTTGTTTTTGTAAATGCCTGTTTACAAATAGTATCGAATTTTTCATCTACTTTTTCTCTGATTTCATTCATGAGGACTTTGCTAAAATGTAGATATTTTTCTGTCCCAACGCCTCTGGTTCTTCTAGGCGCCTTTTCTGTAGAATCGTCGCGATGTTTAGTTTTTGTAGATTTGTGTTGATCTGGCTTTTTTGGTTGTTTTTCTGTAGAATGGTCCCGATGTGTGGATTTACTCCTTGATTTAGATATAGTAAGGTCTTTATCCATTGGTGGCTGTTTAAATTTTTCGCTCACAACCGGAGCTTTTGCCCTAGCTGGCCTTTCGTGTCTTTCTGGAGTTTCGGATCTACTTGTCGCGTGTGTCCTGCTTGTTGGTTTTTTTGATGTCATTTTTTATTTGGTTTTTCACAAATTTATGACAAGTATTAAATATGAGTAGTACAATGCTTATGAGTATGCAAATAAAGCTGGTTACAAACAATACCGTAGCTGGCGATTGTGCTGAGATTAGATAATCGTGACTGTTGCAGTTTTTGTCAAAAAAAATTTCTTGGCACAAATAATATGGCAGAGAAAGAACCAACACTGCCGCACCTAAGAGATTCATGTTTAAATATTCAATACAGTACAAATAACAATGACATTGTGAAATATGAAAATGGATTATTGGTTATATTAAATATACACTCTATTATTTTAAAGCCAAAAGTGCCCCAACAAATTACACTAAATGTAACATTAACACTGCCGGAAAATACAGTTGGGTTTCTGGCGCGCGATTCGCACGATAAAGATGTAGACAAAACTAAAACATTTACTATTCAATCAAAATACATGCACAACAGAGTGGTAAATCCGTGTATAGTAGTAATAAACCACAGCTCGGAGGATATAGTCATAGATGAATATAAATTAAAAGCTGCTTTGATCGTATTTCCTGTCAAAGAAAATGAATTCAGTCACAATTTAGCACCACTATCAGATCACATGGATAAAATATATTGTACGGACATCAAGTCTATTCCCAGTATAAACAAAATGTATAAGTCTACTGATATATTATATGCTAAAGATATCAGTATGGCAATACCCAGCCAAACACTATCAATGGAACTGAGAGATAAAGACCACATTGTAATTCGTGGCAAAATAGAACTTGGGAAAAGTATAGCGCAGTATAAAAATTATCAATATACATGTACAGTTCGGGGGGCAACTGTAATTTTATTAAAATCCGAATATGCATTATACGTTTTTATATATATGCTGCCTTCAGATTTGCCAACGGACTCCATTACGGTTGTTAACGTCATACTTAATAAGACTTCGTGCGGTTACAATAAGATACATAATATGTCTCCGTATATAATAAAATCTGACAACGGACATACTGTCACAGCGAGTTCTGGATTTAACCTAAAAAAGGGAGATATAAAAATACTAAAATATGACACTCAACAAGAGCATTCTTTTAGTAACAATAGAATATTTATTGTACAAAATGAATTATTGCTAAAATATGGTGTAATCTCACCTATTACAATATGGGAGAGTGGTTATAAACTGTATATTGTATTATACAACACAACAACAGAAGATATACATATTGGCGCCAGCCAGCCTATAGCAAACCTAATATCTATACAGAATTCATTCCATAATATTACACCTTTTGGTGAAGATATACCGCACACACTCACAGATCAAAAGATAATCACAGATATTAATGAAAGAATGGGAACTGAAAAAATAATAGTGAAGATGGCTGGTGATAGCGTATTGAAGCTTGGTATAACCAGTGTACGTAACACTACATTAGTAATGGACCGGTCTAAAGATTTTATGTTGTTGTCGCCATATATAGGAAAAAGCAGAGTAATAATGTTTTTAATAGATTGTCACAAACAGGCAGAAAATAAAATGGCCATAGCTAATAACAAAACCAATGTGGGTGCAATTCGTAATTATATTTCCAGAAACACAATTCACTTATCGGTTTCGACATGTAAATATACATGCAACTTTGGAAATTTAACATATCATGTAAAAAAACTTAAATGATCATAAGAAACTTAAATAATATTGATATGGCGCTGGAATCCTTGAATATTGAACGTGTTTTCCCCCGCTAAAGCTGAGATTCTAACACCATGTTTATATCATTGCACGTTTCCGTTTTAGAAATATCTACATCGTCCGCATATGGATCGTGAGTGGGTATTTCTTGTAAGATATCACAGGGTTCCAGTATTGGTTTTGTGCACGTTGGTTGTGTTATGTTATTAAACACGTCAATTGCATTATTACCGGCGTCTGTTATTTCATTTGTATCGTCGAGTATGGAGTTTGTGCATTTTAATTGTGTTGTGTTGTTAAACACGTCAATTATATTATTAATGTCGTCTGTTGTTGTACTATTAGCTATTATCGATTTTTCCATCTCTTGTATGCTTATCATATTCGTTATGGATTCATCGATCGTAAGGTTGGCTATGTCTGCGGTGCTGACCGGGTTTAGCATTTGAATAAATATTTTAAAAATCAAGCTATGTTGGATGTACGCTTGTGAAAGACACTCACGTATACTCTGTTGTTGAAATTTAGTAGCAGTTGTTAAATTATTTTTACATATCTCAATATATTGCACTGATTGTAATAACTTGTTGCAAACATTTATAAACGATTTAGACTTTTCACTGATATTACTGTACCTTTCTATATCGTATTGCGTCAGGTTAATACTAGATGGAACCAACGTGTTCAAATAAGATTTAAACTCGCTGAGCGTTAAGTTGGATTGTAGATCTGCTTGTGTTTCCGTTTCATTTACTAATTGGTAATTATTTGCGGTTTTGCAACAAAACATACGACACAAAAATGCCATCGTATGATGTTTTATTTACGTTTAACGAGGACACTATTAACAATATATTGAATTTTTTAAACGGGCAGTCGGACACAGAATGTATTGTTATGGTAGATAATTTTTTTATAAATGACTACCAATATACCGAGCCCTATAATGTATCGTTTAACCTGTTATTAAATGATATAACTTTCAAAGGTCGTATATACTCGCCTTGTTTTTTTATAAGCGTGCCGGATGAAATAAATCACGAAACGCTATTACATATGTTTAAAACCGGAACTGTCGATACAAAATATCTGTACAAATTAATGAACGTGCAACTGACCTACGATATTTACAAATATCTATTGACGGACACGTATAATAGAATCGTAGACGATTTCCAGTACATACAAGATATGATAGTGTGTCACAACACGACATTTTTAAGATACATGCGGCGTAAGTATTACGCGTTGGACAATATTCATTGGTTGCTAAAAACTTTTGGAAATACGGAAAAGGATTACATATTTACGGTTTTATATTATTTATACAATAACATACACAGGTTGACGATATCCAACATACGTTACTATGTCAATATGTTCATCGCGGATAAATCAAACAACCCGGATACCTCGAATATAACATGTTTTAAAGATATTGCTGCTTTATTTTATAACAGTGTACATAAAAAACTATATACAAATGTATGTGAATTTATAGACGCCAGACACAAACTGGATATTTTACAGTTCGGTAGTATAGAATCGAACATAAACACTTATAGAACAACACTGCCGTTTGAAATAAACGATATGGTCCAGTTTATATATTTAGCGTATGATAAATGTTACAATGTCAATAACATTAAAAGATATTTACAGTCCAATTTATACGGTTCGGATAGCAAAGTATCCTTATTGGACGATGGTACGAACTCGCTATTCAGATATATAGATAAATATTTTAACATACAACAATATATAGACGCCTATTTTACAATAAATATCTGCGACGACAGTAACATAGGAAGTTTGTGGTGTGATAAAACATACAACCCATGCTCAGGAGAATTATCCATGTGGTGCGGAGATAAGATTGCCGTGTCTTTCTTACTTGAAAGAATAACATCAAATCTTAAAGACAATGGTGTAGTGATGAATATATCTAACTTTAATGTACAGAATCTACTTGCTATATGTTCCAAAAGACACGGTGTAAATATTTCGGGGACATATATCTTCGTACTAGACATCATTTTAAAAGAGGTTACCCTTAAATGCAGCGCGTTGTATAGAATAGATTTGCCCAATAGTTGCATATTTGCCATTATATATAACGAAAGTTGGTTGGAAAACATTTTAAACGCCGATTATGATATCAACCTCTACAGAAAATATACCGATAACTATATACACATGCACAATCTCACAACTGGTGTCAAAGACGCCATTAAAAACAATAAGTATACGTTTGTGAGGGAGAAACAGATTTATACATCTAGGCATGAATATTTTAATAAATATCTAGCTATACGTAACTATATTATGGATATTGATTTAGATTTAGTAAAACAGCTACCTGTTATTTTATTGTATGAATTTTTAAGCAGGGTGCGGCAATTAATATATAAGGTGTTTTTTATTTTCTTCAACGTAACAGAAGGTTTTCCTATATATATGTTTAAGTCAGAATGTCCAAACATGCGTACATATAATTATAACAGCGACGAGGAGTGTGCGACTAATATAGATGACGTTAATATCAACAGCTATAATATCGAGGATACTCTTAAAACCATTTCTGGATATATTAAAGAGTTTAAGTACATTGACGATTTTACATCTCTATACGTTCCGTGTAATTGTATAAATAAAATAGGGTTAAGAATATGCGCCCCCTTCCCCGATCACGTATTGTGTTTTGGTGAGGACATATTACATAGTATCAGTCATGCTATGAACTTAGTGATATCTACTGATGCTTTTTGTCATAAATTGAGCAATGAGTATTTTAATTTGCACAACGGTTACATAGACACCAATATATACAAACACGGTCATTCGGCGAGACTGCCTTTCATGTATAAATTATCTGACGCGCGTCAATTTCATAAAAGGTTGCTACCCCTTATTATAGACGAGAATACGCTGAAAGATAATAATCATTTTAAACTGGAGAACTTTCTTTTTCACAGTAACACATACACTAACGTAACGCATATTTATACGTGTTCTAAAAACTTAGACTTTGTTGAAAATTCTATAAAAGAGACCGTAAAGATAACATATCCTCAAGTTGATATAAATAAAATCATCACGACTGTGTATAATATGTCAACCGTTGATTTTATTACAAATAGCGTATGGCCATTAATAAAATCTTACTTGAATGAAAACTATTCCACAAAGTCTGATTACTTTACCAATCCTAAATTTATATTTAAATCATCAGCGTCTGACACAAACATCTTTGTAGAATTGGAGAAACGCACAGTCTGTTTAAAATTCAATCACTCTAAAGTGCAATACAATTGCATTTATTATATAAATGTTAGATATTTCAATCATATAAGTATTACGTTCGAATATAAATGTTTTACCAATAAATGTAATAATAATACAAAACAGCCATTATTTACTATAACATATAAATGATATAACATAATAAGTTTATTGTGTTGTGTTAAATTATCATTTTATCTGAAATACGTTATGACTACCAATCAAAACTTATTTGAATGAAAATTATTCAAAAATATTATTTACAACAAGTCAACATCTATATTAAAAACATTCATTTCTGATACAAGCATGTTTGTGTGATTGTAGAAGTGTTAAGTTGGTGTATACATACTCTTTACAAATAAAAGTTATTAATAATATAAAAAAGCCAATATTTACTAAAAGATGAATAACATATTTGCTATAAATAGTGTTTTCTGTTTTTTATATTTTATTTTTATTTTATATTATTTTACTTACATGTTTGATTTTAAAACATACGTTGGTTGCGAATATAAAATATACAATGATACAGCAAGAGCGTACACATACGAAAAATATTCTAATATGTATATATATATTACTACAAATATCATTAAGTATACGAACATAACTAAAAGGTGCACGACGAATATATATGTAAAAAACTCTTCAATGATATGTACAGATTATCACTATAAACAAATATACGACGTGAGAGATAATAATGTTTACACGTTTAAACGATTGTTGACTTTCAATATATATATATATGTATTAAATTTAATCGTACATTTTATATACATGGTTAGGTCACAGTATGGTATAATATTACCAAGAACGAACGATAAAACGAAGATTGACGTTATCAGCACGGCCAGAATATGTAATAACAAAACAACATTTCACACATTTGTAAAAATGTTTGCTTATCGTATTAATAAAAACTACACAGCATTCGATAATTTGATGTTTAAAGCTTATTATTTACAATATGTTTCAGTGAGTTCATATGAAAAGGACAATATGATATACATATTGTCAAATCCATTTTTAATATATTATATTATAGTTGAACATGCCATATTGATGTCAAGTTATACATTATTAACATATATGATATATTTTACAATCAAATCTCATGAGAATGTAATATTTATAATTGTCACAGTCGTGTACTGCGGTGGTTTGATCATATGTGCTATTGTGTTTTATATTTTGAAATTATACAGACATAATAAAGTTACTTATGATAACGAAAAACATACACTATACACTATATGTTTTGCCAATCTGTTATCCAATATGTGTTTAAAATGTATAACTATTATTCTTATGATAATAATATTAGTAATAATAAGTATATATTGTAAATCTTATTTTGCAACATTATTACATTAATATACACCACTCTGGAAATAATATATTATAGAATTGATTAAACTTTACATATTCAATCTGGTCTGACCAATATCTGGTATAGTTGATATTCTTTATATAACCTATTTTATTATATACGATCGTTTTTATATATTTTTCATTGTGTCTTATATTATTTTGAATTATGTCATTGAATAGATGTAATAGCTTTTGTGATATATCGCAGTCCTGATTTTTTACAATATAGAGTTCGAACGTCTCGTGCACCAATATATATACTATAATAATATACATGAATGATTTTTCATAATATTTATCATCTTCGTCGAAATCTATAAATATGCAATTGGGTATAGTGAAACCTGAATTAACGTAACCAATATTACATTGGACTTTGTTTAAAACTGTATCTGCGGTAACTGGTTTGTATAGAACTCCACATGGTGTAATTATGTTGTCTAAAAATATATTATTACAGAGTCCTGCTTCCAGAACATCTTTAAAAAATTGGCAGGTGTTTTTTTTTGTCTGAAACTGTTTTAACAATTTTGTTTTTAATTCATGTACCGTATTATATGCAAAGTATAAAATAAAATCCAATGGACAGCATATCGGTTGGTATTGTGGAACATAATTATATGATTTGATCTCGTTGGATATGGTATTTAATGTTATTTTAAATTTTTCTGTGTTGGTTTCCTGCACAAACCAGCTTAAATTATTGATATAAAATATAATTGAATCTGTATGCATTTCTGTATAATATGCAGATGTTGTTATAAAAGAACTAAGATATAAAGATATTGTATTTGTTTGTATCTCTTTATGTAGCGTATCAATTACAGTTAGATCATATTTTGGGTCAAATATATTTTTTACACTTTCTGTATCGGTTAACGTGTTGTCTATTTCTAACTTTATTTTTTTTCTTAACACATAATTTTTTATACAATCTATTATGGCATCGTCTAGGTTTAAGTCGGGTTGTGACATTTTATATAAATATATTGAAAATGCGACAATGTCAACTATGGAACATGCACTATTGAAAATTAATCAAATTACAAAAGAAGATATGTTACACGATTACGTTATTTTTATTTATCTACTCAAAGTGAAATGTGATAACGAAACGATCCATGAATATATAAGTACGATTACTAAATCAAAAGACGAATTAAATTATATTTTCTCTGCCCAAGATATAGATATATATAACTCTATTCAAGATTTAATTAAATATGATACTAATTGTTTTTCATATCATATTGACAAATATATTGATTATATATTAGAGAAGTACAATAAAATATATTGTTTTCATATTGCACATTATATACTTCATTACAAATATTTCATACCATATAATGCAAATATGAAATATGATATATATTTGTCTATTGTATCTGATTCAACTAATTCAATTTTAGATAATGTTGTTATAAATTATCATTTATATGTAATTACGCAGAGTGAAATCTTCAGAAAGAATTTTAACGAGAGTATCTCAAGTTTGGCTGTTGATGTCCTCACAGATGAATTGGTGTCTAATAATATTGATTCATATCTTATACAATTGATTTTATCGATAAAAAATAAAACTTTAAAATTTAATGAAATGGGTTTATATTCAGATTATTCAGTAAATATCCCCAATATAGATATAAACGCCGTATTGAAAAATATTAAGGCAAAATATATCATGTTTCACGACTATGCACTGACATATATATTGGATAATTATGACAAGTATATGAATTATTGTAATGGACTTACAGATTTTTATTCTAACATACTAGGACAGTTGACCAACTATGTATTATTGGAAGTTAAAATAAAAGTATTATTGAATTGCGGATTTACTAAATATAATTGTCAAAAATATTTATGCTATTCCAACGGCAATGAATTATATATAACCATTAATAGAATATGCCAATTGGGTATTTATATACACGACGCGTTCGACGAATATTCACCTACGTATATTGGCTTGAATAATGCAATAAATGTATCTATAAAGAGTGACAATATAATAGGAATACCATATACTGATAAAATGTCAGTACATATTACAAAATGCAGTGACCATTATGAACAATTATTTTCAGAAAGTAGATACAAAAATTGTATATATCAAAATATAACTTTATTTTTCCAATTTATATATAATATACATACAAAACCAATCAGATCGTTAAAAACATCTGATTATGTCGTACCAAAAGACAAATGCATGATAGATATTTTTCTATCCACATATGTTTTACATAACGAATTATTATTGGAGCATAAAGATAAGTTTGTGGTAAAACTACTTGAGAAAATAAAAGAAGTATTAGACAAAATATCCAAATGTACAATAGAGGAGTGTAGTACACTGTTATATAAATTATATATATATAGTAAAGTATTTCACGATGATGATGATTTTAAACCGTATTATAAGGCGACAATAATAATAAATAGTGTGTTACAGAGTAACACACTAGGTGATCAGGATTTTATTACCCTGAGAGAGTTGTTTGATTCATATCAGAAAACATTTATACAATCGTGTATTGAACTAAGAGAAAGGGTTGATAATGATATATACGTATATAAAAAGGTGTCGCCACATATCTCAGATATACATACAAATATAAAAAAATATAATATGTTAATTGATACAGAAATCATATTTAAAAAAAAATATTTTTTAATAAAGAGACAAAAGTACAATTACTGCACTATATATAATTATATATCATCTATATATACAAATGTACAGCAGTCTTCGAAGTTTATATTAGCTTTTAGCCCCAACAAATCAATTGTAAGGTTTATAGATAATGTAAAAGATGTATTAAAGAGTATAGAATATATTTATAATTATATTTGTATGTTATATTATATTATACAAATATCTGATAATATATTTAGTACAATAATAGACGTTATTAAAAAGTCTAAACACCTACAACACGATATTGGTCTAAAATATATTAATACTGTTAGTATTTTTAATGCCAACGATTACATAGAGTTGCCAAAAACCCAAACATACACCATAGATAATATCCCAACCGAGTACAAAGGTCAAAAATATATACCGAGGTCTATAGACATATATAAGCATTCTGAAATATGGGAGGAAAGTATTTTCATGGAGATTACCACCAATACGATACAAGATTTAACAATGGAGGTGTCCAATGCTTAAGTAATTGTTTAATGTTTCATATATGGTTATTAAAGAGCGATAGAAAAATAAATACAACTGTTATAAATAATATATTAGATCAGGGGTCGTTTATACACCCTGGTAAAGATATGTTGTTTATACATGATCTGCCATCTAATATCAATATAAACGGAGTAACGAACGTTAAAATATCGATTATGAATATTATATATAACAATATTGGTGTATATGATACAATAAATACATTTTGCTATACCCACTATATACAACAGATTGACAAAGGTTACGTGATTGTACAATACGACAAAACATTCATTGGATATGCTGTATTAGATAATATATATTATATATTTGATGGCCATGGTATAAACACATCAACAGCTTTTATTTACACTTCTAGTGATGTTAATGATATTTTAGATTATTTCAAAACTAATATTAAAACAAATTTTGTAGAGTTCAATGTTATAACTGGGGATAACTTCGACTCTAAACTACACGATCACTATACGAGGGTGGAGTTGAAGTATAAAGAGATCAAAATATCAAACTTTTATCTAAAAGGTTGCGATGGTATGGAAATATGTGGTAAAATCGGGGGAAAGCGTAAAATAGAAAATACTGCGTGTGATAGTATAAAAAAACAAAAAGAAATAAATATCGATCCTATGTGTAATATAAAAAAACAGAACGGCATAAACAGTTATGATTTGGATGTTAATTATTTTACAAAGGCGCTACCTAACTGGATAAAGGTACCCGACCACGTATTCAAAAGAATTAACCAATACTATATATATAAATACATTATATGCGGTATAACTAATAAAGAGACAACAGCAGAGGACGATGTATTAGACTTTTTCAAAACTACATTTTTATTTTTAAAGCGCTTACACTTTTGTTCATTTCATATATATAAAAATATAAAGGAATTACATGGCTTGGAATATAATAATATAGTTTTAGATAGACTAAATAAATTACATACACCAATATTTGAAAAAAAATTATCAGAGCCCTTAACGCTGGACAATCATATATATATCACAAAATGTCTATGTTTGACAAGTGCGCAAATTCTACAGTATATGAAATATTATAATCTATCAGAAGATAACTATAATAAACGCGTAACAGAACGGTTAAAACATCATTTAGAGAATTATATAAATAAAATAAACAATAACATTTACATATATATTGACATCTTAACGTATGAGACGTGTTTTAAAGATGTACTACACAAACAGATCCTTAAAAGCTTACTCGAAATATATATCAAGTACGCCAACGATATTGTTATTAGATGTGGTAATGCGTATAGTAAAGTGATAAAAGATTGGTGTGTTGAGATATCCAAAAATAAAATTATGAACTACAATTTTTATGACCATTATAAACAAACATTATGTTATTTCAATACCGATATGTTATGTATGGCAAATAAATATTTACTATCAATTTCTAACATTGACACTTTACAAAATTGTATAAAATTGTTTGATGTTATATTATCCGAACAGCATTCTGTTCACGACAAATTAAAAGAACTTGCAGGTTTAACAGGCGACCGTATTATCCTCGCATGTTTTAATGATTATGTAGAGATAAATATTAAAGAATATGACAATAAATTAATTGAGATATATATTGAGCAATTTAAACAATACTATGCCTTTTTTACACAACAAGTTAAAAATATAGATCAATTAGAATACTTCATTATGAATGTTAAAAGTTTATATAAACAAAAGCCCAAACAGTGTTCAACAGATCAAGGACTTCAAATAGATGAGATGATGGGCCAGTATAATCAAATATATCAAGATCTTAAAAATACATATCAAAAGACATATGGTGTATTTGTTGATAAGGTTAATGCCAGTACAACATACACAACACTGTTAACCAATATAATTGAACTTGAAAAAAGAACACAGCTAACCGCAGTTGATTATAATATAATAATGACAAATTGTTTCGAAAAGCACTTAGAGTATATCAATGCGTGCAATATATCTAAAATCAAAGAAGATATAAATAGTTATTTTAAAATAATGTCAGATTCGTCCAGGGATATTGATAATAGTAGAGATATATATTTTAATAAATTATCAGATATTTTTACTGATAACAAGAAAATAAGTTCCGAAGACATGTGTAAACTGATATCAGAATTGTGTGAATATAATACGTTTTTATCACCAATACTAGTCCATTATAAAAAAATATACCAAGATGATCTGGATGCTATTGAAAAGGAAAAACAAGACCGTATTTTTATTTCACATAACGTTGATTTTGAAAAAACAAAGTCAATCGAATACTATCAGAATATATTACATACGGAGTGTTGCAAATTAACTGATATAAGTAAAAAAACACAACTAGAGTTAAAATTAAAAAGCAATATAGAAAAAGCGGAAGCATTAAAACTGGAGAATGAGTTAAAAGATTTGGATATGGCAAAAACAAAAAAAAAGGAAGAATTTGAAACTTTTATTATGGATTGTAATAATCATATATACAACACCGTGTTTGAAATAGATTTTACTGGGTTAACAGAGAGTGAGTCAATGCATATAAAAAATAAACTTAATACAAATTTTAAAAATACATATATAGAGCTATTAAACATTATCAATGTACTTGTACTACAGATACCTATATGTTGCGATAATCTGTTACCAGAGTGGTATGATGATATGTTATTTGTTTATAACAAGTGTAAATGGTTTTGTACTTGTTATGTATATGATAATATAAAACAAATATTATCATCAATGAGCAATACTTATATAGATTATAATGAAATGTACAATATAATTAATACACACAGGTCTGTATTTTCACATGGTATTTTATTAAAACACACACAATCATACAATAATAATACGCAATATAACAATATTATTAAACAACTAAATGATGAAATACTATGTCTTGATGACGATAATGATCAGATCAACGATGTCGTTACGGTAGATATAGAAATATTTAAAAATACCGTCTATTATTCTATTGTGCGAGAAAACTATGAAAAATATAAATTATTGCACGGAATCCAGGCTTCCAAAATAAAATCAAAACAACTTGAACTGCAAAACAAGCGAGATCTGGAGGCTGCGGAAAGACGTGAATATGAAAAGAATAACAGAGATCGGATAGCAACAAGCTGTAAAAATTTCAAGATAGAATTTAAAGAGATACCAGAATTTACAATATCAACATTCCAATCAATCGCGGCTAAATACATGAATGACATTACCATATCTGAGCAAAAATATACTATTATTATAGACAGCTTAAAAAAATTTAAAGAAATGTGCGAAAGGTATAAAGAAGATTTACAAATATCAGAGGATGTTTTACACTCCTGCTCGGCGCATATTTCCAACTTAGAGCCATCTGTAAAGATAATAGAGGCTATAGCGTTAATGTATACTCAAATTGAAAACAAGCTAAATGAATATGATATACATGACGATACATTGCTCAAAGATATATCGGAAGATGTACATCAATATACAAATTATATAGGATCAATAGATATAAAACGATCACATATAAATATTGTCACGAATATACCACATAAAAAAAAATTCGATGATTATAAAAAGTATAATGACAGTTATATTTATTCGCAAGATTTAAAAAACAATATTCATGCGTATAACACTAACGCTCAGTTAGATTCGATAAATGGTGATATAAATGATAATATCAATATATTAAAAACAATTATAGACATTAAACAAGATAAATTACCAAAATCCATTAGTGATTTAATAAAAGAATTCCAATATTATTCTAATTATATAAAAAACAAAAATGCAATATATACTCTATATAGTATTCCATCGACCATTAACATAATCGCAAGATCCAATCATATAATAAATTTTACTCATAAAGTGTTGGTGTATATTATAAGAAATAAACATAATAAGGTAGTACTAAATATATATAAAGCCAAAAATGAACATATTTATATAGTTAATAACAATGTTAATATAAATGTTTCTAAAGTATACGATAATTTTTTACAAGCTATAGAACCACACTACACGTTTAAAAAGGAGTCACAAAACTTTACAACAGTAGATTACAATGTAAACGTAAGTAAATTTATATTTGTGCCGCGTTTTGGAACCCTCCAGAATTTACAATTATTTTGCTCTTATGTAAAATCAAGCATATCAATAATATCTGACTGCAAATATATATTATTAACATCCAATGAAATTGTAAATAAAACTAAATATGACAGTACATATATAATAAACGAAGGCATTTTAGATAGAATATTATTGTATATATGCAATGATATAATATTGTATTCGTGTTTGGTGCAGGCTACTGAGAAAATGCAATATGTTCATATATTGGATAAATACATACTACAATCCATACATAACACGTTTTTTTTCACTATATATTCAGATATGCCGGATATAGTTTGTATATATTCTCAAAAGTATACGATTGTGTGTGATAATTTAAATCTATGTAGTTTGTTCACATATATAAATGAATCGCACCCAAAAATAATCAAATTGAATTCTGAGTTAAAAACAACCGTACAAAGTTGGGATATATATAACATAATATATCAACTGTTTGAAACATGCATACCCAATGGGCGGATTATGTTCCTATGGAAATATTATGGGCGCGGTGACGATCTAAATAAATATATACATGAAAGATTACAATATGTAAACGTGAGCGAAACCACCGAAACAACACAACATATCCATCATGGTATATACACAACGAACTTACAACTATCTTATACGTACACGGAAACTATTGTCGAATTTACGATCTTCGATATAATAGTTTGTTGTATTGTATTCAACGTACCCTTATATATAGGCAAGTTACTTGAAACGGTGGACAACGTTAATGTAATACAAATGTTATATAAAAATACTGTTAAAGGCGAATATGATACCAATTGCTGTACCAATAAAGTGGCTGTAATGAATGATATAGAATATTCTTATTTTATGTCGGATATTAATATTATATTAGGTGATATATTTTCTGAGAAAACCGCAATATTTATATTAGAAACCCATAAAAGCTTTAAAATAATCCATATAGATAAAATTGAAGAGATGTGTGTGGATGGAAAGTATAAAGTACATCCAGATACTAATTGCCATCAATATATTAAAGAAAAAAGGGCCGATAAAACCCCCATAGAGTTATTAAAGGATTTCAATTATAACACTACACTCTACACACATTTAGATATATTATACCCAAGTGACCGCCTATATTCACAATCCACACTTCTTGATAACGATGAATTCGATAAAAAGGTTATGGAAATATTAAACAACAACACCTTGGGTGTTAGCGACTATTTACCCCAGAAACCGGCAGCAGATAATGCAAAATCAAACACAATAACAGACACGCATGTATCTACTACGATAGATAATAATATATCGCCATATAACAGACCACGCGAACCTAGCACACACACGTGTACAGCGCAAATACCCACACCAGCAACAGAAAATAGTGTATTATCTGACAATACAAACGTGATATTAATACAGAGCGATAACGATATTGTAAACCTACAATATCGTAATGATCTACCCCAGGCATATGTAAGATATTTTCACATTATAATAGATAAATGGAAAGATATGTTAAGGGGCATAAAAAATGCATACACCAGCGACATCACAACAATACAGCAGAATTTCAACGCATCCATAGACTCGTTAATAAACAAAATGAAACTGATGGCGCTTACAAATAAATAGATTTTATTTTCTTGTATTGGGTACAGGGAGATAACATATACAATAAACAGCCGGCGCAAGGTCGCGGCGTCTTTATGTCGATGCACGTTTGTTTATACACGGATGAGCTAACGCAGGTTTTGCACATATACAAATAAATGTTGTTGTGCGTTATGTTTTCAACTAACTGGAGTTTGGTCACTGACGTGTCTAGGACGTTCATGCAGGTTCTGGTACCCAGACACACGTGCGCGTAATCTATCGCATCACCATCTTGAACATACGGAACGTAATTTGCGATAGACACGAAGGACAGTTTATATGCGAACATCAGAGTTTCGTGACATTTGTATATGTTTTGATTTATCAATTTATTGTATTTTATGTTATCCGAGTTGCACACAGAACACCTATTGATGTAGCTGTTGGAGTCAATGGTGCAGTGTTGTTCTCTTTTTGTTTTGTTGAAGTATATATAATTAAACAGCTTTGTGCTATTACATTTCTTATTCTTAAGTGTGGTTTTTTTCTCGCTGTAGTTAAGACATAATTTACATCGTCCGCACAACACGAATGTTGGGATTTCTGAATACAATGTGCATTTTGTAAAACACGTGCATTGCGGCACGACGTTTATAATATTCGAGATGTAAAAACTGTGCTGTGTGTTATATATATTTTCGAACATGATAGTATATATATATTTAACGTATTGTTCAAATTCCGTTAATGGCTGCTGTCGCGCAGTATTATTTTCAACGTATATCAAAGTAGTTTTGTTAGTACATATCGTAGAACACAAGTATTCTTGTATGAGTGCTATAAAAAACAACCCATAGTATTTTTTTGACTGTAGATTATCCAGCGCTGTTTTCAATTTGATATAATCGGGAGGTTTGTTAAATTGACCTTGGTGCTTGGGCAATATCATATTAAACTTGTATGAGGGATTGGTAGCATTGATCATGCTGTAACTAAGTTTTTGTTTTTGTATATATTTGTTGAGATTCGTTACGTGTTCTATCATACTTATATTTGGAAATATGGGTATGCTGATGTTTTCCAACACGTGCATGTGTATTGTATTTATATCCCTTTTTCTACATTTGTTATTATATGTAAATTTTAAAAAAATATAATATTTCTGTAAAACGAACTTGAAATATTTATCGTCCATAAATTGTAAATACGTTGCGAATATGCATAAAATAAAGTACAGGTAATTGTATGCATAGTATATGTATATATTTCCTATCATGGTTATTATATCAACGTCCATGCCAAGCACCTCGTTGATATATTGATAGTGCGAACAATGTTCTTTGCGGGCGTTGTTTCTGTAATACGTTTTCATGTAAGTGTATTTATTGTTTTGCATGTATAGATATATATGCAAAATGTTATTTTTTTTATATATATTCCCATACAGTATTGCTAGCATGTCATCTTTGTCGAACGTGTGATCGTGTATAATATTAAACGTATTTATCAAACTTACTATTTTGGAGTTATATTTTGTTTTAGAAACAGTCATTATTGTTGTATGTTTGTCTATATGGGGCGCTTATAAATAATATATATAATATACGATTAGCATACCTTGCAGCATTTGATATATTACAAGGTAGGAAAAGAGCATAGTGTTTGAAAACAGAATATTGGTAAGTTTTTGGTTAGTAAATTTCGGGGTTTTATTCGGTTCCTCGGCTATGATACATTTTTGTTTATTTTGTTCCGTACTTATACCGCTGTATATGCCCCAATGTCTTTGGGTTGAATTTTGCCTATATGATATATTTTCGGATTCACGCTCTGACAATAGAGGGTTATCGAACGCAGGTAAAGGTTGTTTTTGTTGTTGTTTTCGTTGATTTAAATTATTCAAAAACATATGTAATGGATTTGATTTCGCACTGGCTAATATGAACGTCAATCCGCATTTGTTGTTGGATATGTTGTAATACACTTCTACATATTGATGAATATTGACAATATTTAAGGGTACAAATGTAGTTAACATATCAATTGTTATAAGTAAATCATCACCTATTTGTAATACATGTTCTTGTTCCAGTTTAGTATCGGGTTGTACGTCCTCGCCGACAAAACAGTGTATACATACGCGTGCGCCAGTGAAATTTATTTTAATATATGGTAGTAAGTTGGAAGATCTACTTATGAGCATTAATTGATATAATAAGATGTGTATTTTATATACATTACCATTATTCAAAATAAATATTAAAAACGCGTTTTTACAATTTGTACCGAACGTATCATAATGTATTATTTCTTTTTTTGCGTTGCATAATGTAACACTTGTCAAATTGTTATATAACGTTTCGTTCATCTTGTTGTACATTGCTAAATCCCCTTATATCTTAAATAGATTTGCTATAATGTGTTGAAGATCTTCTATTTTCTTTTGTATAGCAACAGTTATGTGTGCAAGTTTTATTTTCATATTTAAATAAAGTTGCATAATTATTGGAGTGGTTTTAAATAATGTAATTAATATATCCTACTTTAAACAAAAACAGTCTCTTTATATGATTGTCGTTAAATCGTAAATAATATGGCTGTTATATGATTGTCGTTCCACATAAATAATATGACTTTTATATGATTGTCAATCAACAGAAAAAACAATAGCAAAATGTAATAAACATGAAATGTGTATAGGTGTATATAAAACAGTAGTGAAGTGCAAATATATTAGTATATATACTTTTCCCCCCAGGGGGGGAGAAAATTAACACATTTTGATGTTACTTTTTTCCCCTAGTTAAATACATTTGAGTATATTTTCACAACAGCGTGGCTTGATACAACTGTTCTCCTCCCATACTAGATTTTATGTTACTTCCTGTAACTTTTCACTCATCTTGTTGCGCATTGCACACCCCGGCTATATCTAACAGATTTGTTATAATGTGTTGCAGATCTTCTATTTTTTTTTTTATAATACCTTTATGCGTACAGGTTTCCTTTCTATATTTAAATAAAGTCGCATATTTATTACAATGATTTAAATAATTTAGTTTATCGTCAGTCGTTGGGAACATTGTAATAAAATATTTGGGTAAAACCGGTTTGAACTCTATATTTGAAATGTCGTACGTGCCGTTCGAGGAAGCTATTTTTGCAACTAGAAACGATATTATGTTGTCTATTTTATATCATGCGCATACGTGTAGCGTTATAGACTCTGATAACGAATGTGATGTAACTAAATTAGAAGAGTATAACAAAGATGTAATTAAATCGTTACACCCTAACAATATATGTGATACGTGTTTGTTTATAAGTAAACATATGTCCCACGAAATGTTATTAGATTATACGTATCTGTGCCATAAAATAGATCATATGCCAGTGTGTTCCGCTTCTACGATGTTAATATGTGTTGATTTTATAACATTGTGTTTAAGACATAACAATCACAATTGTAACTATATTATAGATAACGTATTTTCCGTGATCAATTTACAATATCATTTTTTACTCAATCGTTGTTATAGAATATATAATGATTTAGCCATACACGATGTTAACTATTGCAATACACAAATGATTAAAAATATATATTTGAATTACGTGCAGATGCAGACAAAGCCAGACTATCTGATGACGTGGTCGATATATTTAAAAAATACGTGTAATGGGAAATGTTTTAAGCCCTATCAAAATATATATAATTATATAAAACGAGTTAAAAAATCTAATCGTATAGATGTGATAGATATTTTATACATAATGTGGAGCGGTACAAACGTATTAAATGATACGACCGTCGGCGAGTTAAAAAAGCTGACGTTAGAACAGTATAAACATCAGTATGCAGCTGCGATAGATAGCTGTTTGTATAGTGATAAATATAATTTAAATATAGACGACGGCCCGGTGTTGTTGTCGCTGATGAAACACAACGATACTAAACATATCATCAGCGAGTGTATATTGTGTAACATGATGTGCTTTGAGCCATTTTATATTGCTCTCATTCAGATGAAACTAGATATAGATACATATACGTATCAAAACTGTAAAATGGTCAGTAGGGTACAGCATGTTATAGACCTGTGGAAGAACGAATATAAATTATATAATATAATAGGGTATAATGACGAGAGATTTTTTTATATGTTAGATGATAATTTATATAATATATATAGACATTTTTACTGCGACCCTTTATGTTTATTAAATCAGAAGTTATGCGATCCTGAAATATTGTTCTGCAAAAATTCAACTTTAGAATACAAAGAACAACTTACGTTCAACCCCACAATTGTTAATATCTGTAATGATATAATATTGTGTGTGTTTATTTTTAAATATTATCAAACATTGCACATATCCCAAACCGTTTATGCAAAGTTTATAAAAACAATAAAATATATATTAGATAAACACTTTGATATTATTAATATTGAACATACGTTGAAACCGAGCGACATTTAACATGCGACCACGATCTAAATCCAAGTCCAAACAACACAAAATCATTAAACATAAAAAACCCAAATTCGTTATACCAGAATACATGAAAATCATATTAGAAAATAAAGAACTCGAAAAAGAATATCTGGCACTGTTTACTATAAGGGTACTGAAAGATAACAAACTGGAGCTACCGATAAATATAAAAAATATAATAGACAGATGTCTAAATATTAAACGCTATGGAAATACTTATGAGCTTGCGCATAATTGTGAAGAAAATATTAATTATACAATCATGGACGAAAATCAGATTCAGGCAGAGACGACGTTTTATGCAAGCTTTGCCATTTTTAATAACAATTTAACATCCAACAAGAATAATTATATTCCGTACCTATACGATAATGCGCTGCTAAATGTATATAAAATAATATATAATAAGTACAATAATGTACATCTATTATTTACATATACAAATACGATATTTTCTATGTATATTCTTATAGACTATGTTGATGTACACATATGTTATAAATTATTAACGGAGATAAAGAAATATACGAACAGAACCAACAGTAGTGCAATAATAGGAATACACAATGAGCAATTATATATTAAAATAAATATGCTACAAATACCCCAAAACGTTACTGAGAACAAGCATATAAAAACGTACTTAGAAAAGACACACACGGAAGAACTTATCGCAAAATATATCGATAGATATAATAGATTTAACATTTCAATGTAAGACCCTACAGATGTTTTTCTGAAATGTATATATCTTATTTAGAAATTTAGTATTGCACAATTTGATATAATTAACCCATTTGGTGTTGTGCATAATACACACATCCTTGAAAACCTGGGTGATATCCAAAGTACATATGATAATAGGTATTTTCCACAGTGTGTGTTCTGCTATGTAACAGTGTGGAGTTATATATTTATTCATCTGCGTGGTTATATCTACATACGTGTCTGGTTCAATAAACGGAATGTCATCCAACACGGAAAAGGGCCGGTTGTTTTCTTTATTGTACAAGCACAGTTTGGTGAATTCATCTTCTGCCAACTGCATATGATTTAGTAACTTTCTATACATCATCAAATGCATATCAATAATCGTATATTTGGTTATATTTATATATATTATGTCACATTTCAGTAACAGTAAATCACTATCGGATGTTATTATGTATTTTACCAGTTTGGCGTGAAATAGCTGTGAGCATATTTCATCGGCCTTTACGTCTTGTTTGGTAATAGTGTATGGCAATCCATAATTGTGTATTATATTTGTACAAAAGTTTAAATCAAAAGCACGTATTTTTTTATTATTTGTATCAACAATATAATCAAATATAAATATGGGAACAATGTTTTGTTTGAATAAAAACGTCACCAGTTGTAACAGTTTGTATAAAATATATTTTTTAGTTTTTTCAAAACTCATTATTTTATATATTACATTCCACGCATCTATGCCCACGAAGGTCAATTCTTGTCTCTTGACATATTTAACATATAGATTATGGTTATTTATATACAATGTTAATCCACGGACACCCATTTAAAAAATATTTAAATTTGTTCTTAGGATATATTGGTGTGTAAGTTATTTTGAGGTTATTACACTCTAGACTCTGATCAAGCTCGACAATGTCTACCTTTAGTGCAACTATAAATGGCGAGAATATGAAACAACTTATGTACTACCTTAAAGGTATGAAGAGTATGATTGAAAACAGTCAAGTTGTGATAAACAGCGGCGGTATTATGTTTATAGAAAATAAAGATGAACCCATTATGTCTATATTTAACCTTATTTTTAAAAAATATATATTTTCTAGTTACGAGTTTAAGGGCGCACAACCCATAACACTTTTAAATACAAAAGATACAAAATTATTTTCATATTTATGCACCGTGTCGAAAGATGAACTCTTTTACTCTATCACTATATCCACCGATGGTAATGGTAAATTGTACACGGTCAAACAAACCACCGGTATTTGCAATACAGCGGGTCAACTTAAAAATACAACACAGATAAAAATACTTCACAAAGCTGACATTAGTAATCTACAGATGCTTAAAAAAAATATGATACGAAAATATTACATTAACAATTCTAAAGCCTTTATCGCCGCCATAAATACAAAAGAGCAAAACAATAAATACATGGTTTTGGAATTGGACGTTAACCACATTAATATAAGAAATAATACAGATTGTATTTGTAATAACTTTAAATGTACGGATAACCTGGAAGATATCTACGGACAACAGAAGAAGAAACAAAAATCACAACTTATCTTTCGTATAAAAAGCTTAAATGACAAAACTGTACATATACCAATCGATAAAGAACAATTCGGCGACTATGTGAAATGTATAAAACCTATTGACAAATGGAACATGTATCTGTCTGTCACAGATCAAGATAATATTAAATATACATTCTATCCTACTAAAACGACCGACAAAGAATTGGGAAATAATGAAAATATAATAATTAATATTATGTGGATTAAGGTTAACAGTAAGGATATAAACGTAAACGAACGTATCGTGAAGAAAAAAAAACAACAAAATATAGAGAAATATATGATAAAGCCCAACAAAAAAAGACCATTTAATTTGTTCTGTGAATCTGATACAGAAAACGAAAACACTTTTGATTGTTGTACAGACGTGTCGCTACTCCAAGAACCACCGACCAAACGATCTAAGGATAGTTTGGAATACAGACACGATTTAAACTACCAGCAACAGGGACAAGATGTTAACTACGCGCAGTACAGACACGACTTACACTACCAGCAGTACTTGCAAGATATAAAACACAAAACCATAGACGAAAACATCAATGAGCTCGAAAAGGAATTGCAGAAAAAAGTTGCCGAACTTGATGCGTTTGATAACGCGCAACAGTCATCGCAAAATGAAAATACAAAGTTTACTAATATGATGGAGCCGCGATACGCTCAACTAATGAGCAATGACATAAATGATGATTCTGACACAGATTGAGTATGAAATGTAAATATTTAAATGTGAGTATGAGATCGTGTGTATAAATAAATATGGATCTTGACACTCTAAACCAGTATCGAGTCATTTCTCAGATATGTCTACACTGTGAAAATTTGAATGTGGAATATTTATGTTTACGTACGCTGGATCCTAATAGTGTGCGGGATTTAGTTGAAAACCTTTCACATAATATAAAACAGGTAGAGCGTTTGAAATTGCACATAGATGATATTTACAAACAAAAACGGTACACTATATTAGATATAATAACGTATAGGATTTATTTATTGTTGGATCACTTAGATAGATTGGGTAATGAGATATACGCAAATATCCAAACATACATTGAAAACAGCGATAAAACAAAATACTACAACGCCGCCTTAGACGTTCCGTGCAACTTGCACGTAGATTGCAAGTTTATGATCGAAACCATCGACATGATGAGTTCTTTATCTACAGTGAGTGATGTGGAAATATTGTTGCGTAAGATAAATTATTTATTTTATATTATTCCAGGAGATACATTTTTTGATGTATTCAAAACCATCACGAGATTTTTAACGCACAGCGAACAGGTGCAGCCCATAACATCTTTGGAGTATGGCGCGGTCGGCACAACGTGCGTCTATTGCATAGAGGAATGTTTACTGTACCCTAATAACGGAAGAACGGTAAAACATAATGTAGACAAACATATATGTAAACATTATAATATACAATATACTTGTTCGCTGACCAGTGACGTTACGCAATATTTAGAGCCAGACACGCTATTATACGATTTCATAAAAAATATCGAACCGGTGTATTGCGGGGACAGTAAAAAACCCCGTCTGTGTCAAAATGCAGATTCTGATATATTGTCCGAATATAACGTATTTGACATCATACCGGATGATATAAACATTATCAGTGACCGGTCTTATTGGCTGTCGTCGTCTTTATGCTCGACGTACAATATCGAATCATGTAAACAAGATCTGGAAAACGTACGCGATGCTGATGTGCAATTTAAAAATATATATAAACGTGTATACAAATACATTACGAAAGATAACAAGTACGACATGCTGGATTATTTATCTGCGATGTGTCCATTGGATATATATAGCCAATGTTTGGTTGGTTATATCAATATAAATCCTGAGTTTTATATCTCGCGTCTTTTAAAAACGTTATCTAACAAAAAACCAATTAAAATACCCGAGTCTATACATACTTTAGAAAAACCCTTAGTCGAACAAGCGCCCGTAGGAGGAATATGTAACGATGATATAATAAAGGCAGCCTTGAAACAACAGAGAAAATATATAAGTCAGATTAAAGATTACGAACACTTAATGATACAAAAATATATAAATAACCAAAAAGATGTATTGGAGCAATATTTTACGCTCAATATTCCAAACGATATGATATTGAACGTACTGTTAAAAATATATAACATGTACAAGAGAGTGGATTTATTTTTGGCGCAATCTACGTGCGACAACGCCTTTAGCGTCATCCAAGATCCCTTCAAACAGCACATGTACATAAAACATAAATTACAACAGGTGAACGTGAACGTAAATAATATATCAAACTACGTTAATATGTTTTTTTATTTCATAAACGGGCCAACCTTCCAATACACGGACAATGAATTTCCACACCCCTGCAATTATTCTTATTATGTTACATCGGAATCCGTAAATGAGCTACCTCACATGAAATTAAAAATATTACAGTTCATGACCAACGTCGACCACAGGCAGTGGATGGTGTGTGCCTTTAACATGTTTTATACATTTAATAAAGTAGATACCCTGACAGCAATACAGGTCCAAGCTCTCGAATTTATTCGAGAATTAATATACGCAATAGAATTATTTAACCAGATCTTTACACCAAATAAACCCTTGTTCTTATATCGTGCGGACGCTATAGAGATACAAAATCATATGTTGGTCTTTAACAATGGTTTATATTTAACGTACGATAAACTAAAACCGCTCGTGCTGATTAAAAACAACGTTCCCATATGTTATTCTAAAGATATCTATTTGATATTGTACTATCATGTTACATACTAATATAGTACTATTGGGTTTTATTTGTGTGTTCGTGTATCAACTGAGATCTAACATAGCTGCCGATGGGGCGCCAGATGCGACGAAAGAACCTGACGTTGATCAATCTGACGTTGATCAATCTGATATCGCTAATAAGACTATATCAAGTGTAACCGAAGAACCAGAAATCGAAGATAGGTCTAACGATACTGTCCAATTAAAACTGTGTGGGACAAAATCAACCACCGATCTCGTGCGAATAAAATCTAAAGAGCACTGTCCCAACAAAACCAGCAGTAATTACACAGAAGGTATAATAGTTATCTATAAAGAAAATATAATACCATATACGTTTAACGTAAGGAAATATTATAAAGAAGTTACGTTGGTAACTACATACTCTGACTATTATTATAATTATATAACTAGCAAGGATGTATTATCGTATAGTATATCCAGCGCCGAAGCATCCCATATAGATAAAACCGGCACGTGTTATGTAGATCACAGTGTTAATCATAACGGAAAACAAGTTTTATATTCTCATATGGACGAACAGCGAAATAGATCGGCATCTTTGGTGCATAGAATCACGACTCCGATAAATACGAAATATTCTACAATGATGGACATAGATGCAACATATCAAATATGGTACTATCGTCGCACCACAAATGTTAATTGCATAGTTGTGGATTCGATCGCTAAATCTCCGTATCCATTTGAATTTTTTACTTTGCCCACGGGCGAATCTGTAGAAATGTCTCCGTTTTATGACAGGACGAAAAAAACAATCGAAATGTTTAACATTGTTCACGAATCAGGTAGCAGTATCAGAACTTTACCTAACGATAAAAGAAAATTATATTTAACGGGTGTCTCCCCTGTTATATCGGCCAATAGAACGTACGTGGATAAACAGCAATATTCTATTATGTGGGATACGCCTGTATTGGATAAATATTGCACGATTCAACACTGGAAAACTATTTCAAACGTGTTAAAGGCCGACTACGATAAGACGTATCATTTTCTTATTAAGCAACTGACCAACACGTTCGTTACGGGAAAAAACGAATTCGACATGTCCACGCTAAAATTGGCAGATTGTATAAAAACCGATAACGTTACGAAAATGATATTAGACGAATATAACAGTAACGATGAATATAAAAAGAATTATATAATAGAACATAAAAATAGGAAAACATATAAAACAACCGGCGGTCTTGTCTTGATATGGCAGCCGTTAAAACCAAAAGTCTTAAAGAATTTGGAAATCCGGATGAAGAATGCATCAGGTGGTGATAAAAATAGAAACAAAAGATCAAAACGTGAGATTCGACTAAACACAAGTGTCAAACAAGAGGGTAAACTGGAGAGTAATAAAGATATGCTGTACACCCAGCTCCAGTACGCTTACGATATATTAAAAACCCACATGAACGAAATGTTCTCCAGAATAGCATTGGCGTGGTGCGAGAATCAAAATAAAGACATAGTGATGTGGGAACAGCTGGCCAAAATAAACCCCTCTCATATCATAAGTAATTTTTTCGATAATTATACAACGGCCGTCAAATTGGGCGACGTGTACTCGTTATCCAGATGCACGTTAACAGAGACGAATTATGTGCAGTACGATATGCATACAGACAAGGAAGGCGTGTGTTATTCGCGACCCCTTGTGGTATTTACGTTAGCTAATAATACAATAACCTACACCGGCCAGTTGGGTACGGATAACGATATCATATTGACAACATCTATGATCGAACCGTGTAGACATAACGCGATTCATTATTTTAAAGTGCACGAGTATTATTATGTGTACAAACAATATATTTATCAATATAAAATAAACATAACTCAAATAGCACCGCTGGACACCACCACGCAATTGGAATTAACGCCTTTGGAGAATGTAGACTTTGAAATGTTAGAATTATACAACAAGACGGAACTGAGAAGTTCCGTAGTATACGATCTGGAGACAATCATGAGACATTGGTATTTTTACCAACAATCCATGTATTCGGCGCCTCTTAATTACACAGAAGAGGTTAATAATTTCGCCAAGGGCATAAATGACTTTTTCAGCGGGTTGGGCGTATTGGGATCGGGATTAGGCGCAGTGGTTGGCGGCGTGGCAAAAATGTTCGGAAACGTTATAAGCGGCGTCGTGTCGTTTTTCCAAAATCCGTTTGGCGGTATAGTTATAATAGTAATCATAATAATTGGTATAGTGTTGGCTGTTATAGCATTTAAACATATAATGAAGGCTAGGCAAGATCCTCTATCTTTCCTGTGCCAAAATCAGGTTCAGCCTTATCAACTTAATACGAATGTGGTACAAACTGCTGAATTGGATGAACGTAAATTTATTATAGCTGTAATCGCAATAGCAGATAAGAAAAAAATAAACGACGTTACCGCCGAAGAAATAGATTACGTGAGACAGCGTGTTAATGTTGTGGTGCCAATGGCCAAAACGTATATAAATCAAATACCGGAATTATGTGAAAAATTAGAAAAAAACGGATTCTACAACAAGTGTAAAAACCTATTTTATAAGTTTAAAGGATACAGCAAAGTAAAATGGGAAGATGATAAATTATAAATAATACTCATCAGCAACTGACAAACATATAAGTATCGACTTTGATATATTGATCTAAATTATATCCTAGGATAACATTATACAACACGAAACCAATATATATATATATATATATATATTCCAATCGTCAATCATATAACGGAAAATCTTATATTCATTCTGATCGACACTCATATAACAGAAAAGTTCCACATGTTTTCCGATCGACAATCATATAACAGAAAACTTATATATTCATTCTGATCGACAATCGTATAACGGAAAAGCTTATATATTAATTCGGATCGACAACCATATAACAGAAAAGTTCACATGTTTTCTGATGGACAATCATATAATGGAAAGGTTCGAGATGTTTGGAGTCCTGATTGAGATATAATCGCCTATCGATTTGTGTTATCGATGATGCGGTTAGAACTTTTAATTAGTATTGCGGACTTATATTTGTTTCCTGTTGTGTACTTTGCCCGTGTGTTGGTTCGCGTCAATGTTTAAGTTTGCACGCACATAAAATCCGACCATGACGAGTAAAAATTATTTTTTTACACCAAACTGTATATAACGCAAATCATGGCTAAATATAAATTCACATAGGTATAATAATGGAGGTACCTGTTCCAGACTGTCTACGTGTGGAGAATACCAAAGGAAATAGTTTAATAAAAATAACCAATCCCTCTTATATATCGAATGGTATCAAATACAATATTAACGGTACAAATGTCTGGCACGACAGACACACGTATAATTCAGCATTTACACCATTGGTGCATATATATGATATTTACGAGTACAAAAAAAATAATAGAGTATACATGCTTGGACTCACCACCAATGGACAACAAATATGTATAAACGTAAACGTTAAGCAGATGTATTTCTATATACCCGCTGATCATGTACAAAATAAATATAACATTACCAGCACGGAAGAATTGTCAGATAAAATTGTTTCAATTATAGGGAATCATAATTTCACTATAGAATATTGTAAAAAAAAAACGATAATGTATTACGATTCGAAGTTACAAAATTGTTACAAGATATATTGCATGAGTGCAGTTGATTGTAAAATGATTTCAGACCAAATTGGTTGTTGCCACGAAGCGAAGGTTGATGCGACTACACGATTTTTGATAGACAATAATTTATCAGCTGTTGGGTGGTATAAAATAAAATCACACGTTCCGGTAACCAACGAATACCATAAAGCGTCCCATCACGGTTTAGAAATTATATGCAATATAGATGATTTGGAATATATACAGGATAATCACACTTGGCCGGATTATAAACTTTTAACATTTGATATAGAATGTCTAGGCACCACGGGTTTTCCCGACGCCAACATAATCGATGATATTATCATTCAGATCTCTGCGGTCGTATCTTCCATAAAGACTAATGAAATTGAGACAGTTTATCTGTTTTCGCTGGGCTCGTGTGATGCCATTGAAAACGTTACCGTGATAGAATGTGGAACAGAATACGAATTGTTATTGGCTTTCATGACATTTATAAAAGAATACTCGCCCGAGGTCATAACTGGGTATAACATACTGAATTTCGATTTCCCCTATCTTTTCAGCAGGTTGGATAGATACTGCGTACAAAAACACACATTCGGAAAGTTTAAGTGCGGCATGTGTTTTAATGTAGTGGGTAAAGGTTATACGCACAAATCTAATGTTGCTTTAAATGGGACTGTTATTTGTGACATGTTTACCATAGTAAAAGAGAAACTCAGCATGTCTAGTTATAAACTAAACGACATATCTAAACATATTCTAAACGAAACTAAAGCCGATCTGTCTTATAAAGATATATATCCACACTTTATCCAAGGATCCGCCACGCGTGCTATAATAGGCGATTATTGTGTTCGGGATTCTATATTGGTATACAAACTGTTCAAGAAATATTTACCAATTATAGAATACGCAGAGATCAGCAAGTTGTCATTCATACCTTTAAGGAACACCTTTCGCAACGGACAACAAATCAGAATATACAATTGTATTTTAAACCAATGTAAAAATACAGATTACATGATTGTACAGCAAACTGCAGATCCCGAACAGTCTCAGTACCAAGGAGCTACGGTGCTGGAACCTTTATCTGGGTTTTACAACCAACCCGTCGCGGTGTTTGATTTTGCCAGTCTGTATCCCAGCATAATACAAGCTTACAATATATGTTACACCACGTTAGTGTACGATACAAAGGGTTTGTCGGAGGGCGAATATAACCGCGTACTGTTACCCGACAACATACTCGTATATTTTGTCAAACAGATTAAACGCAAAAGTATCCTCTCTACCCTTTTGGATAACTGGTTATGTAAACGCAAAGAAATTAAAAATAAAATGCTATTGCACAAACCCAACACCATGGAATATATATTATTAGACAAGCAGCAAAATGCGATAAAAACCACGTGTAACTCTGTATATGGGTTTACCGGCGTGATATATGGTATGTTGCCGTGCATAGATATAGCCGCCAGTATAACTACTATAGGTAGAAACATGATATTGCGTGTAAGAGATTTTATAAATGATTACGATTACGACGATTTGTTGAAAACTAATATGAACGTTACAAATATTACAAAAGATATGAATATGTCTGTCATATACGGCGATACCGACTCTGTGTTTATTACCTTTACCAACGTTCCTGAAGACAGGTTGTTGGAACTGTGCGAACGCGTGGCCGCTACGATTACCGACCTGTTCATGAAACCGATACTATTACAATTCGAAAAACTATTTACAAAGTTGCTACTTATCACAAAAAAAAAATACATAGGACTCTGTGATGGAAAACAAGTGATGAAGGGTGTCGAACTGGTACGGAAAAACAACTGCCCTATCGTAACGCGAACTCTGACCACCATTATCAATATTCTGTTTACTGACGATAGCGTCGGAAACGCCGCGGAATTGATAACTAAATTTCCCATCAATCATTACTTATCTAACGTTTTACCACCCGGTATGTTAAAATTAATGGACATACTGCATGATGTACAAAAAGACCTTTACGAGAATAAATACGATACAGATGATTTTATTATGTCTTCTTCGTTACAGCAGGATATATCCGAATATAAAAATATAAAATTACCACATTTAATTGTTTACAACAAACTGAAAGATAGAAAAATGGCGGTACCTAACATTAAGGATAGAATTCCGTACATAATAACAGGCACTGAAAATAAAAATAACATTTCGCTATTGGCAGAATGTCCCAACTATATCAAAGAACATAACATACAAATTAATTATAATTACTATTTTTACAATCAAATAATATCATCTGTCATAACTTCCTTTCAGAGTATTTTCAAATCCGATAAAAAGTATTGTAAAAATATTTTTGATACGTATATACCCAAGTATGATAATAAAATCACCAAGGATTACTTTAGATATGTAAAGACCCCTGATTTGCGTGTTGTAACATATTAGCGTGGTCTTTTTTTGCATTTTTTCTGATGTTTTACTATATGATGTAAATGATGTTTGCCCAATAAACAATATCTGCAAAAATAAGAAATGATCTCTTGGTTGTGTTGTCCTCCGTGCTGTATCATGTAATATCTACTTTTTCTTTTCTGTTTGCATATCGTACACATGTACATTATTTCGTTTTCGCACGTTAGTTCTACCAGGTTATCATTTTGTATCCCGTGACCGCGTGTGTATCTGTAGTAGACGGTACCGCACTTTGTAGTTTTTTCAATCAGCACGTTGTTTGCTATTTCTTTCTCACTCAAGTATACATTAGCGTCTGAGATATACGTCTCGTCTATACCGTAAACTTCATAATTAATTTTTTTTTCTAATATATATTTATTCGTATTATTATTGTAAGTGATGCTTTTTGTTGGTATCACGTAATCTGTATTTTGTAATTTAGTCTCAGAGTCGATGTGGTTTATTTGCACACAAGACGAGTTTATAAAGTCTTCCGCATCAGTAACACTGGTATCGCGGGGGATTTGCGGTACGCTAACATCTTGCGTGCCTGGTGTGGTTGTACAGTTTTTAGCATCTATAGCGTTCGTATGACGTGTACTCTGTGACATGTTACAATCATAGTTTGGCTGGGTATGTGGTGCGATGGCTATACAGTTTTTCACATCTATAGCACTCGTATCGCAAGTACTTATCGGCATGTGACAATCATCATCCGTTTGGGTATATGGTGTGGCGTTTATACAGTTTTCCACATCTATACCAATGGTATCGTACGTACTTTGTAACATGTTAACACATTCCACGTTATCTCCAGCGTTTTCGTTGTCTAAAATAAATTGTGCGCATGGTGATATATTAAAAGTATCGTCGTTGTCTAACGTATATTGTGCGCAACTTAGATAATCAGTTTCCGGTACGTATTCTATTGCTGACATCGCCCCTGTTATTATACAATCGCTATTATTACGGTCGTTTAAGATAACTTGCGTACAGTTTGTATATTCTGCATCTGAGACATATTGTATTTCTGGTAAAGCCAAATACGATATATCTACGTTTGAACTATGTGTATAATTATCATCTAATAGCAGGTGGATATGTTCCGTGCTATCATTGACATACAATATGTCCCAAGATAATATATCGTTATATTGATATTTGTGTATTGGTATCCTTTCTCCTTCCGTCGTATACATATTGATATCATCGTATGGGATATTATATTCCATATTTAAAAAAGTTTAAGTTTCTCGTTAAAACGTATATACCAGTATATATAGATGTATCGACCAATCTGGCACTAGGTAAAACATCATGTGATCTACTCCAGTACGTGGGCTGGAAAAATCATCTCATGCAATGGCACAGAGTGACCAATGGCGTATAGCAATTGGTCACATGTTGTATTTACAGCAACCAATCACGCGGTGTTATTTGATCTTTGGGTTGCGGCTTTAGTAATCACAGGTTAGGTCGGAAACTAATAAATACGCGATATGATGGTTTATTCTACACACCTGTACTGGATACCATATAACTTGTACTTTAACGAATCGAACTGAACTTAAGGAATACAAAACTGAAACTTCAAACAATTCACAGAATCAAAACTGAATTCAACACATTTTTGAAAGAAATGGAAAACTCAAGCATCTTGGATGATATTCGATCCGAAAACAGTCTTATGGTAAATTATTATTTTTTTATACGTCTCTTATTGTTTTGAGAAAACCTATTATATTATTTATCTTATTGGTTTTATTAAAAAACCTATTATATTATATCTGTTAAAAAACATGTTAGTGTAAAAATCTAATAATATTATGTCTACAGTACGTATGGAAACTATTTATTTCTTATATCTTTTTAGGATTACGATGAGGATACCATATCTATATCGCCTGGAGAAATACGCGAAGATAGCAACGACGATACTGAGACCGAATTATCCAATATGAAATCGGTCATATTCAAAAGGAAAATGCCTGTAATGTGGGACAAAGATGATGAAGATGTATATCCCAATTCGTGTAAAAATGCAAAGAGGGAAAAGTTGGAAACAAAAACTCACGAAACTACTGCATATAAATCTAATCTGTCATACATACCATCTGGAAAAATTCCTAAGAATGAAAAGTATAAGGGTGCTAAAAGGTATCCAGATACCAATTTTAAATTGGGAAAATATGCATTTACATCGAAGTTTTCAAGTCTGCTGTCCTGCGACGCAAAAGAAATGACTGCACAGAAACCGATACTACGAATGCCCGCCTTCGCGCCACTAGATACGACTATGAATATTCAATTTTCAAATAATATATTGATACCATCATCAACCACTGTAACAAAAGATAACATTGAACAAATTATGTACAAATTATATAATTTATTTAGAACATTTACAGAAATTGAATTATTTGCACACATTCAACAAAGAAAACATTTGATATCTATATCTTTTATTTCAAATTTATTATTAATGTTTGATGAAACTTGTCTGTGGATATTATATCTAATTAAAACACGTAGTGCATTACTGATCAGTGATCCTATATTGGCAACTTTTCCTGACTTATGTTTCAAAATAAACTATCTGCTAGACCTGATAGTAGACTGCCAATTTAATCATTGTCTAAAAGGCAACCTTAAAAAAGAAGGTCTACAATACATCAGTACACCTGTAACGCTGATAAAAGTATACACAAATATAATGATGCAGAGCTATACATTTTGTGCACAGAGGGGAATAAGTGATGCGGATATGTTAGATAATAAAGATATATTAAAAAATTATTATCACCCCGGAATAATGCACGACGTGATGCACAGCAGTATATTGAACCATCCATGTACCAGAACTCCGCTGTGCGTTTATAAACATTATTTGACGCTTGGTCTTGTTAACATATCAGGACTGTATTTCTTTATAGACGCTAAGTGGAATTAATGCTTAAAATTTTATATTTGATAATTTAGATTTTTTTACTAGTATATTATCAATACTTCCTATATCATCGTATATACGTTTTGTATTAAACATTGGTTGTTCAGTATCCAATGTAAAAGTTTCTGTAATGTCTTGGTTATTAAACTTTTTAAATTCTAAATGTGGTTCAGGTTGTAAACTTATTCTTTGAACTTCTTCCAATAACGTCTGTGCCAACATTACATCTCCATTTGTATATGTTAAAAACGATTCTAGGGTATATGTTAATATATCCAATTGGTAATAATCGTACAATATCAATAAAATATGAATATACATATCTCTTGTGGTTGTTTGATTTATCTCTCTAAATATCTTATCTGTTATGATATCTGACTGCTCGTATCTGTCAACCAGGGATATAGTATAATTTTTGATAGGTATTGTGAAAATGTATCTTTTCTTCATATTATACGATTCAAAGTTGGATAATATCTGCTGCGCAGTACCAGTAAAATATCCAAGATTTGCAGATTGAAAGGTTGATCCGGTTACCTGTCCGGCATACTTATTTATTGATATGGGACAGAGCACAATAGGTTGAGTATTGGTAACCACCGTATTTATATCATTGTCTATTAACATGCTGGCTATGTTGGCATACGGTTCACCGTGTTTGTTTTTGTTTTGAGAATTCAAAGTTTCCAAACTATCGCACGCTGTTGTCAAAAGGTGAAAAAAATCTTGTCTTGGTTTTATGTTTGGCTTGAAACACGCCAGGTTACTTATGTAATATTCGTAGCCGAATATTTGGTTCAATATGGTATTTGTTAAAACGCAATTTATGTACATATTCATGTTAATGGGTATAATGTCGATTCTGTTTTGCTCGTAATATTCAAAGTGCAATTTTCTAATGGAGTTTAAAAACATGCTAAGTTCTGCTTTTTTACCATCGCGGATAGCAGAGAGCTGCAACGATTTGTTGTCCACCTTATTGAGGAAATTATAGTTGCTGATGGTTTCATCTGTTAAAAAATAATCAGATATGAGTTTGAAATTATCGTATATAAAAAACGCAATAGGCGATTTAGTAAAAACCATCTCAGATTGCCCTTTTATAGTAAAACTTTCTTTTATGTTAACATTAGTAGAGGAGGAATATAATAGTTTATTTTTTATTTTTATATTAACCAGTTTGTATAAATTAGAACTGGTTGGTTGTAATTTATAGTTTAGTTTATTAGCAGTGTTCTTATTTTTTATGTATTCCGGTATATTTAAAAAATCGTCCCATGTTATGTTTACCTTTATGGTCTTGACCACCAAAGTTCCTTTGTTGAAAACCATATTTTCCAGACTATTGTGTATGATATTATAAACAGCGTTTGCCCACTTTGACGGGGTACGTTTTATGGCGTACGATTCCTTTTCCAACATTATGATAACACGCGGTATTACGAGGTCTTGTAAAATGATACATAACTGTTTATAATAAATATTAAAAAACACGGGACACAGGCTATTGCTATACGGGTTCAACGACATCGCAAGTATGTGCGAAATATCCATATCTTCTTTGATTTTATATTTACTGTTGAGGTTACCGGTGTGGTCTTTGTCGAACGCGTGTACAGCTTTTGATATATTGTCGTTGATGTTATTTATCTGAATAAGTATATCATTTACTGTTGAAACCGTCTGTACTCTTGCAGAGGCTACGGAGTTTATTAGCTGTTTGTATGTGTTATTGGTATTGGACCTGTCCGTATCGTCTTTGTGTCTGACTTTCAGATAAGACGCAAAATTTCCCAATTGGTTAACATCGTTATATTGTGTCAATTGCCCCATCACAACATAAGGGGTGGATTTTTTATTTTTTAGTACATACAATTTGTTACTTATTTTATTATAAATAGTATTTATACATTTTGTATGATATTTGCCGCTACATACGTTACATGTGTATTTACTTGGGGAATCCGTGTAAAAGTATTTCAGGTATTCTATTCGTTGCGTTAATGATTTGGTATTATCGATTTCTATCAACGAGATATAATAGAACAGCCTGGTGACAAGTTGCGGATTAAAGCCACATATGTATAGTAAATCATCTATCGTGACATTTTCAACATTGGTACTACTCTTTGTTTGAGTATATAATTTTTGATTGGTTTCTGTTTCGTATTGCGTGAGTAGCTCTTTTATACCGTTATAAAAATAATAATTGTTAAAGTTGGTAGGTTCGGGATCTGTATTTTTATTATTATTTAACAAATCCTTGCTGTATATGTGTGTCATATACAGCAAGGAATTAGACGATAAAATATTAGTCACTATCATATTTTGAATATACAATATATAGTTATAAATACTGTTAAATCTATCATCGTCGTTTGAACATTTATCAAACATAGACCAGCTATCGTACAGTATATGCGAATCGTCGTATGGTGAATTTAGGAGCTCGTACAGCTGTACAATACACAGTTCTGATAATATGTAATCAACGGGTTTTAACATATTAGCTAGATTTATGTTGGTGGAGTTTTGAACCACGTGATAATATTTGTTAGGAAGGTATAATTTATTAACTTCGCCCGTTAATGTCATCATGGCCAGCGCATTTATTATATCTTCGATTTTGTGATATCTGATAGAGACGCCCAGATTGCAGTATACATACGTAAACAAACATTTACTCAGCTCGTTGGATTTGAAGATTTGATCGTATTCACAGCAGATATCGGTCTGATCTGCGTTCGCGTATATTTTATCAGAATTGGTCAATAACTGACACGGGTACAGTGCGACCTTTTTACCCGTTATATTGTTTTTTTCCGAAATCACTACATCTTCTAACGTTGATTTGTTTATAAACAAATTACCGTAATATAACAGTTCCATGAACGCGGTCGTGCACACGATATAATATATTAGCGTCGAATCGTTGTTTGGGTTAAACAGTTGGTGCAAAACATTGTAATTCTCGCAGGAAAACAACTCGGAATATATACTGAACCCATAAGATTTTTGTTTCTCCTGACAATAATCAACAACGGGGCAAGATATATTGTCCACGTTTGGCTGCATCTTATCGTTATTGTAAAAAATAAAACACTGAGGATATATATTTGTTATTTTTGTAGTAAGTATATTATCCATATGTCCAACAGGAACCTGACAAAACATATGCAGATTGTTTTCAACGGTCAAGCCCTTTAATAATGGTATAACAGATACATTTGAATCTATAGCAGATGCTGATAAACAAGCCCATTCTTTATGTTTTATATCATCGATATTCAGTGCGTAAATATATGCGGCGGCGCCTAATGGCACGTCTTGTGCGTTAGATTGAGTGTCCATTCTTTCTTTGAATTATTGTAAATTCTGTAGGAATAATTCCTTTGCGGCTGTTTTTATATTAGTTAAATTTTCGTTATTAAAATTTTTTTCAATTTGAGTGTTTGTGTTTGCTTGTTGCAAATTTTGTTGATTGTTTGATTGTACTTCGATTTGTTGTTGCATAGATGATTGAGCAGAATTGGCTTGTGTATTTGTTGGTATCTGTTGCATCTGTAATTGAGCCGGATTAATTTGTGGTATTTGTTGCATCTGTAATTGAGCCGGGTTAACTTGTGGCATCTGTTGTTGAACTGGTAGATGTACTTGGTTGACCTGTGGCATCTGTTGCACCTGCAATTGAGCTTGGTTGGCTTGTGGCATTATTTGCTGGTAGACGGGTCGTTGTAGATAATGCGCGTGTTGGTATATAGGTTGTGTGTATGAACAATCTGTAGACTGATCGACAATAACTTGACTGTTGGGGTTATATTGTTGTGTGTACATAGATTGCTGTATGTTGTCGTATTGCGCACCTACTGCAATAGGTCTAGAAGTCTGATTGATAAATCTAGGTTGGCGACAAGACATAGTAGTATAATTTGCAGATTCGTCATCGTACGTTGCATTATTAGAAGCATTTATATACTTTATGCGTTTTTCGCCAGGAAAGTGCAACTCTTGGAACTGATCTTCGTGTTTACGTTTTAGTAATTTCTCTATATTGTCTAGTCTATTTTCTATAGCACGCCTGGGATCGTTTATAGAGCCAACGTACTCTATCAAATGACATAAAGCGTTTTTTGTATTCTCGCCCATCTGGAACGTGGACGACATGCTATCGTTTTTCTGAGGTATAATACTGCAGGTCGATACTGCCGTTTTTGTTGTAGTTTCTTTAATTGGGGTTTTAATTATTTTACTATATTGATTTTTGTTATTTAATATATTGATGTCGTCTTTTGACTGATTTTGTATATTATCTATATTTTGTATATCAGAACCGTTTTTCTTACAAGGTTGTATATCAGAACTGCTGTTCTTACAGAGTTGTATATCGGAACTGTTTTTATTACAATTTTCTTGTAAAATGCTAAGTTTTTTATCTTTTATTTTTGTAAATAATGTATTAAATATATCAGCACTGGCCATTGTATAGCGGATGGTATTAGGTGTTTTTAAAATACTATCGTTTATTTTCAATAGTTCGTGTCTATTTACGTTTAATAAATTCAAAAACATACACGATAACATTGTATCTCTATCCAGATACGCATATTGAAATATAGGTTTATTTTGTACATTAATTTTGGTCTGTAGGTCTATTATATTCTTTTCGTTGTCTAATATGTTATTAAACATATTTATGAGTGTGGTATAACTCGTGCCATATATACACGACGTGTATTTTCTAGCACCCAGTCCGCATAATGATACGTGAACTATATGGTCCACCTCGCCGGTTTGTTCGTTTGCTATTTTAGTGGTACACAAAGAAAAGGAGGGGTATAGATTGTTCATCGTATCTACTATTACTTCATTATCATCGTACCCCCCGTCATCCTTTGTTGTAATTTGTCCTATTTTTAACGCAACGTCACATATGGCATCGTTCAGTATACCTATACAAAAAACACCCTTTTCTACTTTACACACGGTTATCATAGAACCCACGCGCTGGTGCTCTATGTGTTCAATGTTTAATGGTATATTTTGAGGTCTATTCAAGACCAGGTCGTTCATCTGCGCATCGGACATTTTATATTCTTCTGTGTCTTCGTCGGTGTTTGTAGCGACGAAGCCCGCGCAGTATATGGACTTGTCAACAAACATGGTTGAGCTGAAGTTATTGAGAGGACACAGTCTATCCTCCTTAAATAATAACGAAATTCGATATTTGGACTATATTACAAATAGATTTTTTACCGAATGTATAAATGTGATAATTTATAAAGAATTGCAACAAATGGACAATATAAACGATCTAGAAATATTGTGCCGCAAAATACCTAAAAAAATATGGATAACAGTTTATGATATTATAGTCAACTGGTTGCATGTTTCGAAAAAAACTTTATTTAATGTAAAATCTAACATATTACTCAACGAATACATACTTAAAAATAAGGATATATTAAGCAAAATAATACAACATATATTGCAGCCGGCCGTGGGTACTTACATTAAAATATATAAAGATATAATAGAGCATGACAATTGTCTTTTCGCAATAATTACCATATTGCCGTATAAAATTATTTTATTAGCAAAATACTTTTATACATTCAGATATACGATTGGTCATGATGCTATAATACACCGTATATATTTATATATATTATATTATTATAAAATAATAAACAAATGTGATTTGACGTATCAATTGTCTTATGATGTAAAAGATATTAACATAATAACTAATGTTATAAGCACGCAGAGATTAAATTTAAATATAATTCCGTTGCAACAATATATGCACGAATCCGTTTATATACTGTATAAAAATATGTTCCGAGAATATATTTATAATAATATAAAACTATATCATTTGGAAAATATAAAAAATATACACTACAATGATCGTGTCTTAAATAAAAATTATTCATAATAGAAACCTAAGATTATAAAATATAACAAATCAACGGTCGAGAATAAACTTAATTCGTTCACACGGTAATTAATATTCTCAGTAATCATAGAATTCATATTTTGTTCGCAATGTATAAACAATTTAGTATTTGCGTCAATACACGCTTTTCTTGTAATATCCGTTGGCGTTTTCATTCCGTAAGTAATAAGTTCTCTTATAGCACCTATACAAGCACCGTCGTGTGTAATATAGTCCATGAATATAGTACTAAGTCCCGGAAATAAAAAAGACATGGATAGTGTTTTATTAGCGCCAAGAGTTTCGTACATAGGAACGATGTAGGTGTTTATCATTTGTTCAAATATGTTATAGTTTTGTAACGTAATATTATTATTATCAGATACATTAGTATCGATTATATTATATTGTATCTTAGAAAGATTAAACGAAATATTCGCAGATTTAAATTGTTTATATAAATAATAAAAATACATTATACCGTTGATACCCAATCTTATATATAAGTTATGATTATGTAATACAATATTATTTGAAGAGTATAAAATGTTTTGTAATTGTAAAAATGTATCAATGAACATTAAGTTGCTTATATTACTATCCTTAATAATTAAATTAGCACGTAATATGTCATATATTGTATTATTTTCGAAAAAGAGCACATTTACTGTCATAGATATAAACGTGCCAGTGGTTGCATTGTACTTATAACAAAAATTATGGTTTTGTGCCCCACTTAACAGTTTATCTAACGTTTCCATATATGTGGGTATTTTTTTTAACAGCTCTATCATAGTTTTAGGATAAGGCGATTTATTGATTTTTGTTTCTAACAAACATAATAACATTACACTCATTTGAAAATCTGTATACACGTGTGGTATATATAATTTAGACGATTGCTCTACGGCTTTTATCGCACATTTGTAAAACTTATACGTCGGTGCATGGTATTGTGAATGTGTAGGTAGATTTGATTGTATATAACCGTGTATATCATTATACCACGTATTTAAATTATATTTCTTTCTCTCCAGCGTATCCAACAATATTGATCTGAAATCACTTGTTATTTTAAACTTTACGTGATTAGGTATAATGCTGGCTATGCTGATAGTGCTAATGTACGGAACTGTATTGGTAGGGTCATTTTGAATATTTGTTTCACAAATCTGGGCATTGTCCAATAACGAATCAATATGCTCATCCAATCTAAGGTTTACGTCAGTTAATTGTTTATTCGTTGCAGTTTTCAATTCAATTAAATCCTTTAATATATTATCAAAATCGTACGTTCTGACCACTGTACGTTTACATTTATGTTTAAAAGGTTTAACTTCGGGTTTGATATATACAACGTTGCGAGCCGTTGATAGCAACTGAACTCTATGACCGTACATAATAGTATCCGCGATTAATCGCGTGGTAATATATTTTGATGTTTGAACATATATAATTGTATTTTATTAATATTCGTATTAACTTTTAAATATTCTAAAATTTTAAATTGTTTTATGATCATTGATTTTTGTTGAAAAACGCACAGCACCGGAATAATCGTAAGGTTATCCGAGCCACTGTATAAACTGCTTATTATTTTTTTACTATCGCGCAGCTGAGCCGTACCCTCTCTTATTTGCTCTTTTAAAATAGGTGTATCCATAGAATTGGAGGCTGTTGATTTTAATTCTATTATAATACATGTATTGTTATTTAACTGACCTAACAGTATACATATATCTGGAATACGTTTTCTTAAATGTACTTCCGTAAATATACTGAAGTTATATGGCTTTGATGTATTGATTTGTGACTCTGCAATGTACTGGAAACTTTTACCAAACTTCTTAATACATAAAGACAGCGAAGATTGTGTATGCCTGGTATTATCGTCTATTTTTAAATTCTTATAGAATTTTGTATGATATAATCTGCCGCGCCGAAACATCTTTTCTGTATATCTTGAGTTTCTTTTTTTTATTATTGTGGGCATGTTGATATTAATAATATTATATATGTTACGAATACAGATATACGGACAGCTTTTCGATATTACTATACCACCTAAACATATAAATGTTTATTACATACAAAATGACAATTATAACCAGACTTTCACACTACCCAGTGAAATATTTGAATTTAAATATATTAAAAATATTCCAGACTTTGAAAAAATGAATTCTCTATACAACATGTTACACGCGCATTATAATTCAAAGCTGCCACCCTATTTCAGTGTAAATAGGGGTAGTTTAATCGACTATACGGAGTTAAAACCCTTCATTAAACATTTTGAACTCCCTCTATACAGCTGTAAATATAACTATGACATATACAAGAATACCGTATGTTTTGTGGAGTTATGCATCATAGATGACATAAATGTAACATATAAAATGGGTATAGATTTTTTCCAATACACATTAGGTCAGCTGGATGTGTCTATATTGTTTAATAAAATGCAGCTGATAAATACAACTATGGACAGAGATATAACAGAACAGATAAAAACAATATTACGAAAAAAATATAAAATACAATTCGTATATACAAATAATACCGATTTTATAATTGATTCGCTGGTCTATCAAAACATGTTAAACATAGACTACGATAAAATATATTTATCATGCAGTACTGAATTATACGATAAATTAATAGCAATACAAAAATACATAATATGTGTATATTTGCTGGAGACTAATGATATACAAACTAGCCAAATACTGGAAATCATTAGATTGGAAAAATATATTTTCAGATGTTACAATTTTATATCAAAATATACAATATTAAAAATGCGTAATTATTTATTTGAACATTATATATCTAACATGAAAGAAACGTACCAGAATATAGACACAGAGTATATTCTGACACATTACGGTGTCAAAGATATAGATAACGAATATATAAAAACAAACATAAAAAAATATTACAATATGTTTTTATTGGGGAACAGTATAACAGTACGCGATAGAGAAAACGTGTATAAGCTTACATATATGATGACTAAAATAACGGATATAGAATTTTTGAAAACAATATTGTTATACATAACATCTATGTGTACAGATAGCGAACATTTATTTATGAATAGTATAATAGATCATGATAATTTACAAAACTCATATACGCCATGTTATTCGGCAATGAGATTTGATTTTAAAAATAAAATACCAATATATAAAACAATTGATTATCTACAATTGGCATATAATTTAAAAGATAGTGAAATTGATGACATTATCATGATAGATCACAGGCACGACGAATTGGAAAATTTTTATAAATTTAACGTTGTCAGCGTAAATAAAAAGGTATTTGACGAACTTAGCTGCATTTATAACACAAACGCCATTGTGGCCATATTGCCACTGAATGGCGTTTTGTATGTAATTTCGACTAATAATAATCTGGGAAAATCATTCATATTAAACAATGGATTACGCAAACAGCATTATTTGACGATTATAAAAAATGTGTGTATCAACACTAGACATTCGTCAAACATGCAAATACAAAATATACATCCGAAGATATTATCCACCGAGTGTATTTTCTGTGGCAGTATAATATTAGAATACGATAGTCAGGTATTAATAAATATTATATACATAGATAATATTAAAATACATAATAAAGTATTTAAAAATCACAACAACACGTATTATGTTTTATATCCAAATTCTACTGTGTTTAGAATAGGTGATTTTAACGTAAAATACATTAATAACATAACGCCGATATGTATTATTATCATATTCATACTATTTATTACATTTTTATTATATGTTATAATACGAAAATGTCAACGCAGATCAATATGTCCAAAAAACTTGTTAAACAAACTGTCGGTGTACGACAAGGTTTACAAATATCAAAATATAAAACAGTAACTAAATGCATATACATGGTTAAAAACAATATGTACAATGCAGCACAATATCGATATACGTATGATGACGTTGCGTGTGATAGAAATATAACATACATGCAGGTAATGCAACATATATATAATCTCGAATATCGTAAAAATAAAACCACAACATCATATATTATTTTAAAATATATTTTTAATAATACAATATCACAACCAATAAAAACACAACAAACAGAATTCGAAAAACTTATTACGATATATTCGGTGAACAATAATATGGACTATATAAAACAGTATATAAAATATAGCATGAAACCCGAAGACATAGATGGCCTGTGCGGTTTAACAGCAATGTATAATACAGATATATGCGCAAGTCTGTGCGCTGACAGATATAGCAAGATATGTAACTGGATTAAAACCATTATGGTAAATAATTGTAGTAACGCATCAACAAATGTTGTATACTATAAAGAATACAATGCGTTGCCGCATAAAAATATGTATTTATTATTGTACGACAAATGGCAACCAATCATGCCCCACTACATAAACGGGGGCACCGGATACAGTACACTGTTTGAGGGAATGGATATAGTAACCTTGTACGAGTGTAATAATAATGAAACTATAATATATACCAGAAGTGTAAATCATACGTATGCTTTTTTTATATTTTATGTAATCATAATTATAACAATATTAATTTCGTATAGTTGTTTTTTCTATTTCAATCACCGAGCTTAACTCTCATCTTCGGGTTTCTCATCATCAGACCCACTTACACTGCTAACCACTGGGCTCGTCAAAAAACCAGCTGTATCCCCCATCGATGATTCATCCTCTTCTGTTGTATTAATAAACTCTTCTATTTCTTTTTGGTTAACGTGTATTTTTATATGACCAAGCTCTTTACTAATCAATTTTTCTGTGCAATTATACATATTAATAAATAATGAATTTTTATTGTATGGTGTCTTTTCTAATTCCATATCCGTATTGATGAACGACCATGTAGTATAAGTAGATACAACGGGTTTGTTGTAAACTTCAATATAGTCATTGAACACTTTACCTATTGTTATATTGCAATCGCTCGTATCATCTAGATAATATATGTGATGCCTTAGCATGTTTTCTGGTACAGATACACGTAATGTCATACCAATATTTTCACATTTGAATTTTTCTGGCTTATTTTTTTTATAGAACGACTTTAGATATTCACACAAATTATATAATGTATATTCACACATTATATCCGTTTTGTTGTTGTATATAATAGCCAATAATTTACAGAAATCTTTATTAGTAAATATATAGTCATATACCAGTATGTTATTTTTAGTTATAGTATAGAACCTGCAATCTTTAAATATATATAGGTATCTTACATTGTTTAATTTATTATAATAAAATATATCATCACCACATATTAATGTATGTGTATATTTAAGAGTAATCATATTGTATTTAGATATTTATAAAACTGGCTATTGTTTTTATATATTTTTTTTTTTAAGTTTATAATATCCCTTATTACAATGTTTTTATCTGTGCTATTTTTATGATGCATATGCGTGTAGAATCCAGAATTGCGCCCACACACGTCTATTTTATATTTTTTAGTTTTACAGTAGCCTTTGCTATTATCCTTATATATAATTTTATTTAAATATAATGCTTTGTGTTTTGCCAAAACAGATATACTTTGTCTGTTTCTGGTACACGTTATATATTGTTTACTGTAATCAAACAGTCCCAGTTTAATCAATTTCAACAAAACATCGTACACATGATCATCACGCCAATATATCGTCAGTGTTTCATATAAACATTCAATAAACATTTTTTGCAATGCTGAAATCTGTACATTGTTATTAAGTTCGAGGTATGTGAACAATTTATTTTTATTGTTGTTCATTACTACAATATTCATTCGGTATTCTAATTCAGTACCCACCAGGTCCGGTATTTGAGATGCTATCACCCTAGGAATATTCGCGGTGCCCGCTTTAAACCAGATTACACTGGCGGTTTCTTTTTTTTTGCTGTCATCTATATTTTTTTTTATATGTTTCATACGACACGGTTTATTAATTTTATTTATATCATGTATACGCATCATTGATGGAAAATTGGAACTATGCATGACGTTGTGAGTGTCTGTTAATATATAATTTACGCCATGCATGTCTAACGTGGAGTTATTGTTACATATAGTAAATGGGAATATCGGCGTGTATGTGATGTTATTTAATATATTTTCATAGGTTATAAAATTGTTTATATATAACAACAAATGTAAATAATTGCCACTCATGTTTATGTTAAGCAGAGTTCCTTTAACGTTATGGGAAAATATAGTAAACGTGACATTATCCTCTCTGAAATTGTACTTATATGTTACAAAACTTTTCAATAATTTTTTATGATAATCAATATGATTATTGAAAAATAAATTTATCACTTTGTTGGTATTGAATACGTTGTATGTAGTATTATTCAACTCTAACGAATGTATATGTTTGAATGAATATTTCAACTCACTGTCGATAACCACGTTCTGACACGTATTAGATTTATAATGTATAGTGTGTGGATTATATTGAAAAATGGGTAGTTTATATAAACAGGACAAATGCTTAACGTATTGGAGGGTGTCATCGTATGGAGATATTTGGATAATTTTCTCATACTGTATATATTTCTGCAGTTCCTCGAATGTGTAAAAATACAATAAACATAACAATATCAATCGCTTTGTGTTTGTTGTTTGTATATTTAGAGTAAAATGCTTTTTAAAGTTTTTTATTTCACTCAATAGCAAAGCACAAGTATCGCAGTCGCTTTCGGCGGTGCTGTTGTATTGGTCATACTTGTAATAGATCATATTATTGCTCAATTTAATTTTTGAAAATTGAGATATAGGTATTTTTTTAAATTTGTACACGTTGTGTCTATACGTAGATATTCCGGTGTGTTGTTCTATATTATTATAATATAACAATTTATCGTCGCTATTGATCAGACACAGTGGAATTATATAGTGATTTATAATATGTATACATTTTATAAACATATTGAAATTAGATATACTGGTCGGCACATTCGTAATGTTTTGGATATATTGCAACTGTTCTGGAGTCACGTTATTGTAAATTTTTTGTATAACACGTTCCGTACTATTACGTTGAAGTGTGTGTGTCAACTTGACCCACGGAAACGTAATCAGAGATAAAATATGATCGGAATATTTACGATGGGTGCTATTGTAATTAATGAAATTATATTTATTCAATTTCATATAATTATTCATAATTTCGGTTTCTAAGTTTTTTATATGTGAATACTGCGATTCTATATTATTATACATACTGTCGAATAAATTAGCCAACGTGTTGTAGGACATACCGAGTCTAATTATCATGTATTGGAAGTAGTTATAGTTGCCACTGTCGATGTACTCTATATTGACAAATAATATGTTCAGCGTATAATTACTTTTATAACAGGTATTTGTTTTATAGTCATAATAGCACGCCAATTGTTTACAGTAGTAATCAACCCTGTTATAGAATATAATACCAGTCAAAACATTATTTGTATAAACGGGCCTGTCTAGTATTTCTATGTTGTATAGTGTAGTGCACAAACACAACTTTCCGGTCATCATTAAATTGGTATCGACGCATTTCACAGAATCGTAGCCTTTAAAGTTCCCGCCGCATGGTATATGAACAACGCCGAACAATAATGACTCATAAATACTTTGTAATATATAATGCAATTTATCTTTAATGTTGTGACATAGTATTAATATATCGTTTATTGTAATAGTTTTTTTATCAAATATTTCATTCTCAATGTATTCATTATATACTATATAATGATGAATATATATTAAATACAGAAACTGAGTCTCTTTAGTTTTATATTTTATCTCCCCACAATCATATCTCCTATGGTTTATTAAATTTACAGTAGGGTGAACAGCCGCAGTGATCCTGAGGGATTTTTTATTCATATTTAAAACAACCTATATATATTTCAGATATGAATACAGAACTTACAAATTGCAATGAGCATAAAATATTATATGACAGGTTTATAACACATATATATATAGATAAATGTGTGTTATTGGTTTTCATTATAAAACTAATAAATATCATGGCATTCTACGTATACTTCAAATGTACATCTGTACACTTATATATGCGGGTGTTGATTATTCTATCTTTTGTGGAGGTTGTGAAATATATTTTATACGGTATATTCTTATATAACAACGCCAAACAAAACAAGTTACCTTTCAGTATCAGAGAAAGAATAATACTTTACATATGCGACATAATAGGTGTAATATACTTTTTTACCATATTGTATATAGATATTTTCATAACAGATGATATTTTTTATTATTTGATCATAGGTGTCCCACATTGTAAACAGCTATCATTCGTGTTTTTATTTTTGTTTTTGTACTATATAGGATTGTTGATCTATTATATAATAGATTTCACTTTGCCTTATATTTGGATATACAGGACTTTAAAAAAACCAACGTGTTTTTAGACAAAATGAACCTAAAACCGGTTAACAAACCTAACATTAGCAAATCCGCGTGCGAGTATGTTTATGAATCCTCTAATTATAAATATATTGTATTATCATCAATTAATGAAATCGTAATAATATTAGCATATACTTATTACACATACATGCTGATATTGATACACTTGTTAATTATTTGACCATTGATGGACTGCTTGAAACATATTTTATACACTGTGGCTATATATGTAGCCTTTAATAAACAAAAACATATAACATTACTAAAACCCCACTTAGCCCTACACTACAAAAATTAATATATGCGTGTGATATTATATGCATAATATATTATTTCATTATATTGTACGTAGAACTGTTCACCGCATATAATGGTTTTTACTATTTAATGATAATTACACAACATTGTAAATATTTTTATTTCTATATCATATAGGACTGTTATTATATTAAATAATTTATAATACTAACAATGACAGCGTTCGGAGACGTGCCAAAACTAAAACCATTCGAACCACCAATAGACATCCCTACAATAATAAAAAATAAAGCGGGTGAATATCTGTTTAATACTATTACGAAAGTAGCCGATCTGGATGGGTCGGATAACTTTATCCATTTTAAAATCTTATTTGGTGTATATTGCAATACCATACAATTCTTAGAGTATAACACCACAGGAATTTCTACGGCATGTATAAATTTGACTTTTCCAGACCTCGATAAAGTGACAGATGGTTTGATAAAATTCAAAATAGAAAAACCGTCCATTGCACAAAATCAGTTACATGCGCAAGATATAGCATTTGTAAATGTTACCATAACGAAATCTATCAATATAAACACGATCAGTACTTGTTTTGAATTTATGGAAGACAATATAAAGATATTGAGCATTACGAACCCAAACCCCACTCCAATGGATAAGCAGCAGTTGGAAATCAGTATTAGAAATATAACAAACAAAATAAAACGCGCAACAGATGCATTACAACGCGGATTGATAAATAACGTCTTACTGGTCATATTACAAAAGTCCGCACCTTTTCAATTTTTATATCCTTTGTCCAAGATTACCAAATACGATAAAATGTTGAACAGCGCAATCAAGAGTAATATATTGATAGGTATAAAAAAATCTTTAATGTTGCACTTGTTTTACATGAACAAAAGTAAAGAATATGTTCGTTTATTAATGATATGCTGAAACAATGCGATCAGACGATATTTTCAGATTACGACAATTATATAACGGTTGGAGATAAACCCGTATGTGGTGTTATAATTACGACAGAGAATATAAAATCAAAACTGAAATTATCAACTATGTCAGTAAAATTGCCACTAAAGTACGGAAACGTGGATATAAGCGCAACGGATGTTATATCTATCATTTCTTATAATAAACACGTACACGATTTTAATGATTTCTGTAAACACGTACTGGGTGACAAAGATAATAAAATACCACTAGCGCCAGTTACTGATAAATTTAACTTCGTAGATATGAATATAATGAAAGTAAACGAAAAGCACGTAATCGTTGAAACGTTGGATCACGTTTACAGTAACACGGAGATTCATTATCCGCTGGTAAAACGCGTTTTGTTAAGTTTTTTTTTTCCCATGGGGTTATATATAAATGACAATATACAGTATACGCAACAAAACTTGAAATATAAAAATCCAAACGCGCCCCTATCTTTACCCAAAAAAGTTTATCTGCAAGACAAACACGAAAAGATCGACACCATATCATATCAAAAGATATTGCCAATACTATTGTCTGATTATATGTATTATATTAATATTATATTGAATAAACTTAATAATAATAAACCCATATGTATGTTAGAACCCATTGAATTCGGATATGCTACACCCACCGAACAAGCGGACCAACTAAATGAAGCGGACTGTTTTAGGTTCACAATCGACAATCAATTAGAATTTAAGTTTTTGGATTCCGAAAACGGTATTAAAAACACATTCGATATCATATCTTTTTTCACTACGGAAAACATATATATGTATACAGAATTGCACCCGTTTTTTGATTTTTATTCCATATCGAAGAAGGAATGTAATATGATGGACGCCTCATATAGAATCTGTTGCGGAAACATACCACTACCCCTGGCACCTATAGATTTTCACATATTGAGATCGTTGGATACAGGATTATTCGAAAAGTATTTAGATGAAAAATTATTAAATACCATACACACTACCGTAACTTATACAAATTATGATATAGATTATTATAAAACCCAATTAACCTTCTTTGAAGATTATAAATTACATGCAACAGCTACAGCAGAAATCGCTGAAAACTATACGAACAACAATATATTATTACATATAAATAATATTTATATAATTGATTTCATAATTAATCATTTAAAATTATCAGATTCCATAAGCAATAATTATAAACGTATTTATAACATCACATTACATATATACAGCAATCTTGTAAAGATAAACTCCAGTAACATAAATATTACCAAAGTTGGTGAACTAATTCATTTATTACTTGACGATAACGTATACCCGCCAGTTGTATATGATGGTACGGGTATGTTAGATGAATTAGAAGTTCCAAACATAACAAAAATCAGTAAGGAGTATAGAGATTTTTTAAAAATGTTGAATAAAATATATCAGTTATGCGTACTCCCTATTTTCACCAAAGGTAGGGGGTTTATTTACAGAATGGAAGGCAAGTCAGAGGTTTTTGTATATAAACATAATATAACAATATGTGACTCCAAACAATATATTAAAGTAAATTACAACACCACGATATATAATGGGGTAATTGCATTTACGAAAATAGCGAAAGATGGCGAAGAATCGAAAAATATACCACTTGATGTACATCCATTTTATTTGGGAAATGCGCCACAAAGATACAATAACAGATATTATGTCAATCCGATGTTTTCTACCGAATATAACGACTGTTTCAGAACACCATTTATAAAATACATCAGTGCGTCAACTATATCAGAAAAATGCATATACGGTCTGTATACAATGATGTTTAAACTAACACCAATCGGGTTTATTTATATGATACAAGAAAACATACATCCCTGCGTGGCTTGTACATTCGTCAGACAGGATATGTTTACATCAGAAAGTCTAGTATACTCTCGTAAGGGGTCCACGGGTGTATTTTTAGACAGAGCTCAGCTCGAGAAAACCACAACACCCCACATATTAAAATGTCAATTGAATCAAACGATAGGCGATATAGATTTAAGCATCGGCAATAACAGTGTGAGTTCGGAATGTTTATTATCGGAGATATACAGCGACATGGGTTCTGGCATTAGATACGTCCACGAAAACATAAACAAAATGTATTATCCGCCAGAAGTACGAGAATGTATAAAAAAACAAGTAACGCGAGTAAACATGTATATAAAAGATGATTTTGAACAGAACAGAACCATTAAATATCAACTCACGGCATCAGGACAAATAGCGCTATGCGATGTTGTATTAACACCCGTGACCGCAAACATAGATTACTTTAGACACAGTAATAACCCCCGCGGCCGTAGCAGTTGTTCTATAATAAGCAATAACGAACATTCATATAAAAAATTGATTTATGATCACACCATACCCGACCCCAACAATAATATATACACCACTATAAACCCGTGGGCTTCGCAAGAATTTTCATTGGGCGATATAATGTATAACAACATATACCAAACTAATAATATGTCTGGACATACTCTAACACCCGCCAGTGAGATATTTTTTTCACATAATAACATAACGAAATTCAACAATCAATTTTATAACATGATAACCGAATATTCAAATAAAACTTTAAAGGGAATGTCTACAACCGAACATCAATTTAATAAAATAAATACAACTAATGAATTCTTTTCCAATCCTTGCGCATTTATACAGGAGGCGTATGTTATAGATACTACAACCGAGCCAATATTATTTAATAATAAACAACCCTTTGTGGAAAACTACGCACAGTACAGAATTTATAAAAACAACCCACTGCCCAGTCATGCTACGTCTACGTGTGCAATTTGATCACTGTATATCTGAAAAAGACTATCAGGAAATGCAAAACAATTTATACATGGTGATGCCATATACAAAAAATAGTAACACATTGGCAGTAAACTCTTCAGATGTGGGATTGGATCAATACATCGCAAAGAACTATGATTTTATCAATATTTTAAAAATATTAAAGTCTTGTTCCTTCGGTGTGGTGTCTAGTATAAGTCCTCGTTATATGGAGTTGAGTATCATAGAGTCGGGTAGATATAAACTTAAAAACAACAGTCCCTTCGAATGGGTTGTTACTGATCAGCTGTGTATGTTTCCGCCAATATTAAAATACGCCCACACCCAACCATTCAAGAACCTAGCCGTCACCGTACCTATAATAATGCCGCACACTATAGCAAAAACTATAATATTGCACATCATAATTATATATATATTTAAAATGTTTAATGATCTAGAAGAAGAGGTTAAAATAGATATTACAAAATATAATAATATAAATATACGCGGAACAGTATATAACTTGGAAAATTATATTATAAGCGAACCAAATCTACAAAACCTACTGAGAGAAATTGTTTGTGGGATGTTTAACATACTAAGACACACGCCACTGCTTCTGAACCCTCTGATGTCGATGATTAAAATAAACAAAAACAACGACTCCAATATAATGAATTTATTAAACGAAATGAACGTTTATGATCAAATTAATTTGGACAATTTAAGAAACGAAGAGCAGAAAATACAATTAATATGTCAGAGCATGGCTGCAATGAGCGAGTATTTTAAACACATAGCTAGGCTGTATGATATATTTAACATTGTTCCTTTCTGTAAAGTATCTGAAATTTATCCGTATGGTACTCAAGAGGCTCAGTACGCAGAAGTTGTGTTTTCAACGCTTTGATTTAATAAAATTACATATTTTCACACGCATGAGTTGTTTGATTTTTGTTACAATATAATACGTAATGTTGTTTTTAATCCTGTCACTGTATGTGTTTAAAAAATAATAAAACAACATGCTGTGTACAAGCGTGTCGCGGTCGATGCATAAATATTTATACACAACACCAGCTTCTTTCAAAACGTCCCCTTCCACAGGAACTCTAGATATTACAGCGTCTATCCACCGTTTGTCAACGTGGTTTATTTTTGAAATTATTGCTAAATATATAGTATTAAATTTATCTTCAACATAATTATCTGTATAGTTTTTTAAGTAATATTTATGTTTAAATTTCATAGTACAGCTAAAGTTCTGAGTAAACATATTTATCATTTTTTATTAAAAATATGTTTATAATCAAACTAACTATTATATCATCAGATGTGTTAGTAGTTTTGCCAGAATACGTTATTGTATTTTTGTTTATAGTTTTTTCACGTATTGAGTAAATTTGTTTTATCAATTCTTCAACTATGTTGGTACCCTGCGTGTTTGATGCCACGAATTGACTTATTCGTATATTGTACGAATTAAACTGTTTTATAAAATATTGAAAGGCTATAGTTTTTTGCACATTTAATATAAAATATGGTTTATTGTTTGTATGTAAACACTTGACAGTGGGTATGAATTCTTTAACCTTAGAGTATATTATATGAGAAATGCCCACTGCAGAATCTTGACTTATGTTTCCTTCGACTATCAGATATACTGAATCAAAACATTTATGAATGTATTGTATTTTATATATAAGCGTAGTAACGTTCAATGCAATTTCAATATTTGCGTGGCCTGTCAAATCTTGTAAATAATATTGATCCAATCCATATATAATGCATTTATCTAGATACGTGCCAACGCACGAGATTCCTGTACCAGAGACCGATGTATTGGTAGTATATGCGGGGTCTACGTATACAAACAGTTTGCCACTTATTTTATCTTTATGTAAAATAGTATCGGGTCTGTGTAACATAAAGTTGTTTATCGCATTTTCTGTAAATATAGGCTTTTGTTGTTTGTTTGTAATACCAATTAATTCTGTAGAGAATATATTACTGCCAAAGACATTTACCAGATTTCTAATTTTATTATCTAACGTTATAAACACGGGTTTGTGCAATATATAACACGGACAGACCGTTGAGGTTATATGCTCGCTTAGTTCTTTTTCATGAGTTTCGCACACGTATGTAACGTTATTCAATATGTCTCCAGAAGTCTTGAATTTGGATAGTATTTCGGTTTTCTGAAATAAAAAAAAAAGGAAAACATTGTCAATTTATATGTTTATCCAAACAATAAAACAGCAACTAAAAATATTTTCACACACTCTCACCTCATTGGTGTTAGACGATGATATAAATATTATTTTACAATCTCTTTGTAAAGAAAACCCCATGATCGTTGGCCATGCAGCTTCTTGGATAAAGTTGGCCTCGTCCACAAATAGTATTTGAAAATTTTGACCCCTGATACTCTATGGAAAAGGAATTAGAAAGGTTATTGCAAAACGAACACACTTCTGTCAGTGATTTGTTAGATAAGATAAATATAGACAATATACTCAACTTACAAAACCACGAACATGTGTCGAGCGACCGTACATATTCCGCGGTTTATAAATGTAACGAACTGGTAACGTTTATCAATTTAACCGTAAACGACTTAGTGCACGTAGTCAAAGAAGATGTGTGATCTCGCGTGCGTTTATGATGTGTTGACCAATCCCATCATAGTAGAAAAAAAAATAAACAACATTTATAAGTGCATGACGCACCATACTGTTCATGTTTGCGATGGCAAATCGTGCGTGTATATTATATGCGACGAACACGTGTTATGCATTTATTCCAAGACACAGGTACAAAAATACAGCACGGACATGCCAGTGACAGAATACTATAAAGACCAATTAATCATCAGCAACGATAACAATATCAACGTCAACTTATATACTAAAATATGCAATAGTATTTACAATTATTGTTATAATTGTAATACGTGGCTATATGACCGCTTTATGAAAAAGGAGTGCGAGTGTAATAAAATATTTAACGCAATATATAAATGTTTAATACATTTTGACGAGACAACATTATCTAAACGTACTAAAAATATAGACAATTATATAAAAATATTTATTTGTATAATAGTGACGGTTCACGCACAACATACCATATATGACGACAAAATCAAATTAAACAATATAAAACTGGACGATCAGTTCAAAATATTAAGAACAACTTATATACAATATTACAGAAATGAATGTTTTTTTTAAATGTACCAACAATAAAAACAACATTAAAATAATAATACCCGACAGTGTTTTAAATGTACCACTATACGATATAATAAATGTATATCTGCAAATAAGACCACATGGGGATTACGCTGCAACACCGTGGAAAGAAATCAAATATTTTATATCCCAAAACTTTTTATACGATCTACTTATACCTACAATAAAAAACATAAAACTGAACGTCAATTGTGCTTATGTGGGAGGTGTGTGTTTACTTATACCCATCAGGGTTATGGACGGCGCATATTATGACTCGTTTGACATATACTGTTTACATGTACGTACAAGTATTGGAATAACAGAATATAGCATAACCGGTATGGATTTAATAACATCGGGTGATACGTATAAATATGATGTCGCCAACAGATTGGATAAAATATACAATTCCATAATATCTAAAACACATAATGAAAACATCGATCTGAATCAATATTATACATTATCACCCGAGTGTGAAAAAGAGGACGTTACACCAGAGCCTGTAATTCAATCTTCGTTAATCGATTTAATGCTACATAAATCACAAGAGCCACAAAACAAACCCAAAGATACACTGTTGACTAGTATAAAAAACAATTACAGTTCATCCGACCAATCTGTCATGTTTGAACCTATTTCCGTACTCAACATAAAACACACAACCTTTGATAACATATCATTTTATATTATAAAATACAAATCGGATTATCCGTGTATATTGAAAAATATAATAGATAAATTAATAAAATATACTTTGGATAATGAAATATCGCAGACCTGCGATATACCCCCCATATCTGAAAAATATTTAGACAGAATAACAAGCGATAATACTGCGCTGTTAAATTTCCATAGAGATGACGAATATATATCAAACATGCATCAAAAGGTGTTGGACGCGTGGATAAGATCGTGCAATGAAAACACATCACTTAAGCAGCTGGTATATTGCAACATTGTGTCTTACGAGAAAACATATCCTTTTTTGTTATGTTTGGAAAACATCATACAAAGTAAATATACATCAGGCGTACATAAATGCTGTATTTGCGCTGCACTTTTATCGAACACGCCAGATAACGTATATTTTTCAAATGCATTTTCTGTTACCAATAACACTCTAACAGACATCAAACAGTATAAAATAGAACCATCTATAAACAATAAGCACCAACTGCAAATAAATAACAAACATGTGGAGAATCCAAATATAATAACACTATACGTAAACAAATTATTACATTGGATGTTGGTATTTTCGGGCGGCTTCTCTTATAGTGGTAATATACAATGCCAGATACCTGCGAGATTTAAAATATTACTCAACAAACACGCTTACTGATACTTACGTGCCTATTGTGCATCGTGGTAAATAAAGCGGTGCTCGTTTCATTGGATTCGAATCTGTACACTATACTCTCGTTTAATGTACACGTAACTTTATCATTTGGAAATAAACTGTATAAATTAGAAAGCACGTCGGAAAATACCGCAGAAGATGCTCTGCACTGATGAGCCACGTAACCTATATGTATATTTGGAAAAGATAGCAGTAGTATAATTATAATAGGCACAATTATCCAGGTTTTCCCGTGTCTTCTGGGTACGATAAAAACAGAAATTTTATCTTGAAATTTATTGTATACGTCATCAGAAATATAATTAATATTAAAAATATGTTTAATTAAAGAATTTATTATATGTATATACTTGGTTGACTTTATTTGCATCATAAATATTATAACGTGCAACAGTAACTGTTTCTGGAATATTTCTAATTTTATTATGTTTGTATACAATCCAAATATGTTTATGTCTGTAGTATACATAAGCTGATTGCTGTTATACTTGGATTGCATGAAATACTTCAACTTGGTAAAAAAGAGTTGTATCTGTTTGAACTCGCTTGATGTAATAAAATCTATTAAAAAGTTACGTTCTGCATCTATGAGTTTTGTGTGCGATTCTTTATTTTCATATATCACAGGCAATGTCAATATGTCATTACATCCATAATGACACATATAATTTGATTTTTTAAAATGTATCGGTAACATAAAATTGCATAATGTAATATTTCGAATATATTCTATGTTCTGCTCAACAGTGTTTGAAACATTATATATATCGTAAATAGTACCCAATATCGCATTTGTAGTTATATGTGTTCCGTATGTACGTATGTTTTTGCAATCCGATTTAAATATTTTTAAATCGGATATAAAACCACCAGACTCCTGTGCTCTCTGTCTACATTCGTATTGGGATTTATACTTGTCGTACAGTGCGCGGGACACCATTATGGATATACTCAGTTTTCAAAAAAATAACGATATTCTTCCCCAAAAACTATATGATGACATCATAGAAAGCGTGCTACATTTATGCCAAACTGGCATAACCAGTCCTTTAAATTTAATAAAGTCGCACTCTGGGTCTTTCTTATTAAGTACACCTATAATAAACAATATAAATATACGTACGGACCAGCAGCGTGAAATAATATCTAGTCACCTGGATTCAAAAAACAGTTCTTATATTAATAAAATAGATATAATAGACACTGACGTATATTATACGAATCAGCCGACGCTAGCCATAATATGCGGTAAGTGCGTTAAAAATAAAAACATACCAACTATAGAAACAATAGATACTAATACCAAAAACATATATAGCTTGTACACATCATATTGTTTTACAAAAAAAGAGTTTTTATTAAATTTATCCCCGTCAAAACAAACACTAATAAACGAAATATTATATTGTGCGCACAAGTTTAACATATTATACGTTAACGATAAGTGCTATTCCTTACAAACGGCCGAGCATCTGGAAAACATTCTGTACCTGTTTTACTATGGTCCAAAAACGTGCTTTCATGAAAATTGTTTATATAAAAAATTGTACATATATGACGATAATTCAAAACAGACATCGACGTACAATAAACCCGGTCCTATAATACTATCTAAATACTTTTATAATTTGTCTGTATACACAGAAAACCAAAATATGTTAATACAATATATATATACCATCGAAACATACGTAATAAAATTATACGTTTTGGGCAATGTAAACATGAGTAAAGAATATTGGTTTAACCCCAATAATAAGTTAACGCAAGCCCCTAACTTCTGCGAAACCATAGCACATATGAAAAACGATTTAATAAAGTCCCGCATAGAGTCCAACGGGTTTACCGAACACGTTTTCGCCAATATGATAAACCATCCGGAAGAATGTATTTTGTGTAGTTTATCGAATCAAAATAAAATATTATTAAACACTGTTGAACAAATACACGTAATATATGGAGATGATGAACAGATACCAAACATAACCCCGGTTAATATAATTACAGTCGATAAAGCTTTATCTATTATTAAAACGAGCAATAAAATAATAGATGATGGTGTAACTTTATATCCTATTTACGATTTAAACTTTACGATAAACAAACTTCTATTGACCGTTGATAGCTCAGGATTCAATATATTATATGGATATGAGAAGAGAAAGTATGAGGACAGAACTGATGTTGAATATAAATAAAAAAATTTTAACAAACATGCCGAAGGATCACTGTATGTATAAATATCAAACCCTCGCAGTTAAACAATGTATTGCAGACAGGGTGATACTTAAGAAAAAAAAACTATTATATGATATAGAAACACTCTCAGATGATATAAATAACTATATCAAAACGGAACACCCAAATAATATTACTATACCAAAAGTATTTAAAATACAACAAGCCGAGGATAATCTCAAAGATCGGCATGAGCAGTTGAAAGATATACATGCCGAAATATACAATAATACTACAGATTCGGACAGCGATATAGAAAATTAAAAAAAATGCAAAATCTAAACGATATTGTTAAATGTTGCGACGATGATGGAAATATCACCGTTAACCACAATGGTAAATTTTATTATTCCCCTATACACATACGATTGGATAGTATAAAAGAGGTGGACTCTATGCCCTGTTACAAATTCGTATGGCCAAAAAAATTCTATAATTCAGTAATACCACACGATAACAACATTATTGCCAGGGGTTCATATGGAAAAATATACCAGGACAGTGATTCTATTATAAAAATAATCAACAATAAGGTAGCATTTGCCACAGAAACGTTTATATTGGGTATTATACAGCGAGAACTGTATTATTATTCTTTAGATATAATTCGCATGTTTGTGAATTATAACGAAATATCCCTATCATCTCGAGCAATATCTATGCCAAAATATATGACCAATTTGAATATATACTGCGATCTCATTGCACCACATATCAAGGGTAATATTGATATTATAAAAACTTTAGAAATTCAATTTACAAACCTAAAACTAGCACTTGAATTTTTAAACCTCACATTGGGTATTTGTCACGGAGATATTAAAGGCGCCAATATATTAATCAATTATGACAAAGCCGGTGTTATAACCCATTGTGTTATATCTGATTACGGACTAGGGTTTTTTAACGACAGTAATTATATAAAATTATATACTGTATCGATGATTCCAAAAGATAGTATGACAGAAAATTACCACCCGGTATTATTATACGACTACCAAAACGAGATAAATGCACAATGTTTATATACTGCCCCCTACAGACCATGGAGTCTGTTAATCCAAATTATAAATATGGAAAATAAGATTCTATCGGAAAAAATAGCTGCTATATATCAGGATACGTTATCCAGCACGGTAACTTATTCATACGATAAGTGTGCACTTGGCAAAACCATATACATGTGTTTATTATATATGATAAACCATGAAAACGACACACAGATAATACAATATCCTACAAACTTACACAACACGTGTACGCTGTTGGCATATCAATATGCAACTTATTACCATGTGAATAAATTGAGTAAAAAATGTTTTATAGATATCACCACCCTTACCGAGCTCCTTAATAAAATAACACCAGAGTACAGAGATGACTTTAAATATTGCTTACATATGTGGATGGTGTATCTGAAAGAGAACTTTAAGACTATACCCAGCCAATTGACCCAACTGATCTATTTATATCTAGACTACAGCAATCCGAACAATGAGTTATTGCGAATGCCTACCGTCTGAATTTACATACGATAAGTTTATAATACTAAGCGGTTTTACTAAAAATAAATATACATTTTATACATATATATATCAACTGTTCGCTATTTATAATACAGACAAATATTATAAAACCCGATATCGCGATATAATAGAATTTTTACAACTGAACCAAAGGGTGTTGGAGCTGATAGCTTCCTTTAAGTATATAGTATCCATCAAAAACAAATATAAATACATATGTTTATTAATTGAAAAACACACCAGAGATCAATCTGATGATCCTCTTTGGATTATATTGAGACAATGTAAAATAACCGGCACATCTTTATATCATAAATTACACAACAAGACCATGCCTGCACAGAACCTACAATATACTTTAAGTAACATGCAAATGGGAAAAGTATATGAAAAATTTGTAAAACAGCTGCTAGTGGCTTTTGTTGATGAATCTTTAATGCAAACGAACACAAATTCTACAGTTTTCGTATTGGATGATACTATACAAATAGAAAATAAAATGGGATTGTTGCTACACCCGACAGATCCATACCTGTGCGCTTCTTTAGACATTTGTACTTTACAGAAAAATGAAAACGATATTCTAATAACAGCTGGTCCGTGTACAATATATGAAATAAAATGCAAACCTTCATATCTATTTACGGATACTGATGATTTACACACTCTTTACCATATTATGCTTAACACGCCAACCCATGAGAACGTGTTAAAGTTTTTAACTGGCAAAACTAAACAAAAGTTTATTTCTGTAAAAACAATAAAAGCAACCGGCGATGCTAAACCTTTGACGTGGGGCGATACATTATTCGCGTGCGATCAATCGTATTTTCAGCACTTGAATATAAAGCCAACATCGGCGTGTCTATATAATATCCAAAAAAACCAACTGTTGACAAAGATCGCAAAATACAACAACACACCATCAACCTTTCATTTGTTCACTACGGAAAACCATACTATAATATTATCTGAAAGTATTAAAATACCAGTATATCTAAACGTGCTGCATACGTATTTTACCCAGGTACTACTACAATCTCATATTATTTCAAAATATGAGATAACACCTACATGTAATATAGTTTTTGCCTTTTTCAGAAAGAGAAAAGAATCGGAATTGAACAAGAAGTTTACTATACAACCTACAAAAAATAATATTATACCCAATATACAAATACCGTCCTATTTTATACCTATAGGATTGTTGGTAATAAACATTGGCCTGATATACCAAGATAGAAAAATGTTATTCGAGCTCCTAAGAAAAATTATAACATGCACATGTTTGTCGTGTAAAAAAGTTGAACATATTGAAAACGCAGAAGAAGTGTGTACCTTAATGGATCAAACAATAGAAGACCAGCCCAAATACCAAAAATACAACTACACACACAACAAAAAACCTATTATTTGAAATATGTTTATTATATGTGATCCCTGGTTACAGCTTTAATTGGATGCAAAATTAACACGTTTTGATTTTGGGGTATCGTTAAGTGATATTTTACCATACACGTCTTTGTACGATTTGTACGGTTCATCGTATATTATTTCACCTGTTTCCGCAGCATATTTATTGTACACCTCATCGTATATATGTTCATCGTATATGTCATTATTTTGAGTTGTGTCGTATTCCGATTCATCATCATCGAAATCTGTGTTTAATGTATCGTCTGATTCATAACCCTTTAGTTTGGTTGCATAATAAAGTACACTCTTATCCAACGTATGCTTGTCGTGTTGTTTTGTGTTATTCTTATAAATTCTATATATTCGCAAAATTGTATTAATGCATGTTATCAGTACTATACACACGAACACGATAATGACAAACGCGTGTAAATGTGATGAGTTTTCCAGTCCTTGTAAAAATATTTTTTCATATTTGACATAAGGTACCAGTATCAGTATTATGCTCATTGCTACACCGACGGAGTGCCCGATTTCCACTTTATGGTATCTTTGCAAGAACGTCTCCATATAGATATAAAAAATAATTACCAAAACTAACCATATAACAAAACAAGTACATAGAACGTTGACTATGAGCAGTTTAAAATTGTTAACAAGCAATATACCCACGTTGAAACTCAATATCATGTGCGTTATTCCTATTATGCAGTTTACATAATTAGTTATGCATATTTTAGTGTAATGTAATACTGGGTATATAACCTTTATTCTTTTACAAGATTCGATGTACTGTATATGCTTATCGTAAGGTTTATTATTATAAAACACATATAAATATAACAGCACGTAATATATAAAAATAATAACAGTCGATAGCGTAACACGCTTGAATGCTAACGTAGCGATATATAGCTGCAGCGCCCACAAAATACAGGTAAATAAGAATACAGTAATTGGTTTTATTATCGTCTCCGTGAATTGTTTATATGCTTCCTTCTTGGTATCGTTGATTATTGCTATTATATAATACGTTACTATAGTAACGTATGTTATAAACGTGCATATCAGATATATATTCAATTCCACTCTTTCCAAAAACAGCAATGGTGTTAACTCAATGAATGAGCCATACGAAGATATATTCAAATTGTCGTAATTGACAACATTTTGATAAAAACAGGGATATCCGACATTTTCAAACAACGCAATAACAGACGTAATTAGTGTCAGAATAAACATTACAAAGGATGTATATAGTAGCCCGTGCCATAGGTTTCTAATAAATATATTCGCCATATGGATAAATGTGCGAAACTATATGGTTTAACTTTAGGGGACGAACTTGATGAGCTAGCCACGGTGTTTCCAAGTCTAAAATACACGATTCAGCACAACAATCCGGTTTGTTTAAATGATTTCGAAGATGTGTGTATAATAAGAGCCGCTATGGGTTCGGGTAAAACAACTGCCCTTATTAATTGGTTAAATAAAACAAACATTAATACAAAATCTATACTTATTGTCTCGACCAGACGTACGTTTAGCGCGACTATAAAGACTAGGATGTTTGATGAGACGGGAATTAATTTTCATTTATATAGTGAAATTACACATTATAAAATATCATCAGAATATAACAAATTGATCATACAATTGGAGAGTATAACTCGTTTAGAAAAATATGATTATGATATTTTAATATTAGATGAAATAATGTCTATCATAGGTCAATTTTTCTCATCAACAGTAAAAGATATGATACACGTTGAAGAAATATTCGTTAAATTATTAATTAATAGTAAACAAATAATTTGTTTGGATGCTACAATAAACAGAGAATTCATTTATTATATATATAAGATTAAAGACCCAAAAAATGTAACTGTAATTTCAAATAAATATGTATCTGTTGATTTCAATAACAGAGTATGTGTGTTAATGCACAATTTAGGATTACCTATAACCGAAGACACTGTAATAACAAAATCGTCCTTTTATGGTACAATGTTATCTAAAATCGATAATGATAAACCCATATGTGTATATTCATCGACGTTAACGTTCTCTAAAATATTGTATGCATTGTTATCTATGCATACGTCAGTACTGTTAATCAATTCAGAAGATTCTAATATTTATTTGGATATATGGAAGAACTATAAAGTATTAATCTACACTAGCGTTATAACTATAGGTGTAAATTTCGACCATGTGTATTTCGATTCTATGTTTATATATATACACCTGAGTTGCAACTGTCCTGATATAATGTCATCCTATCAGGCAATCGGGCGAGTACGCAAACTATCATCGAATAATATGTATTTGTATATGAACAGCGCGCACAATACATCCGTTGACATACTAACAACTCCTGTTTTATTGAATTATAACATATACGACGACTGGTCGCCTTATATGAAATCCGTATCCAGTCATCTTTTAAATTCGCTAATGGAAAGATTAAAGATATGTAATAATAATTATAATAGCATTATGTCTTATTATGTGAACAAATTCATGTTAGAAAGAATCACACTTGTTAGTATAAATGACAGCCTTTGTATTTTACAGACCCTTTTTATTAACAATAAAATATGTTTACAGTATAACCTAAAACTTATCAATAGTGATATGCTAATAGACTATTTCAAATGCAATAAATATGACAATCTGTTGCAGAACAACATCATCAAAAAATATAAAGCAGCGCTCTTCCCACTGCACGTTAAGACAGTACCAGTATATAACGATATAATAGTGTTTCTATTGACGTATATATCACACACCGTTTCGGTAGATGATATATTATTACTTTTGCACAAATTAAGTAATATAAGAGAGCAGTTTTTATTCTTGAATTGTTTTATTTTATTTTGTATAAAAAATAAATTAGATAAAACAACAACTGAAAACATATGCCGAGCCTTATTTAAAACACCAATATGTTATTTTCTTAACAATACCATAAAAAGTAATATAATATCATACGATTTTGATAAAACGTACGATGTCATATTACTTATATATAATATTTTACCAAACATAAACTATGTATTATCAACTCAAACGGTGCCGCAACCGATGTTATCTGATGATATAAACCAAGGAATCGTAACCTATATGCTAACAGAACATAAAATAAATATAAATTGCACAAGTGAAAAAACATACAGTAAGTATAGAACATCATTAATTGGTAAAAACATTATAACCGACAATAAAGATTTACACGTTTTAAAATTATTTTTATACAGCACACTAGGCTGGAATATAAAACGAGATAAGCATATATATACCAATGTTTTGTTGAGAGACTTGAAAAAATCTGAAATCACAGAACTGTTAAATGTCTATGATATATCCTATGATAAAAATATATCCACAAAAGAGCTGCGGCACATACTAGTACAAAACAAGCACATAATCACCGAAGATAAAATAAACATATGCATGTTTCCATATATATCATATTTTAAAGATATATCATCATATGGAATTTAATTTCATTATATGTAATTATAGTATATATAACATATTGTTATCGGATAATATCATACTAATTCAATTTGTATATATGAATATAATAACACTCGAGATAAAATCCATATTATATAAATTGAAATATAATAATATAACCAACATTTCACAATTTGTATATATTTATAATAACATAAATACAATATACGACATTCCCCTCAATCAGAAATTAGATAACGTTACCGTTAATGAAATATACACACTGCTGCTAAATACTCTTGATATATACACGTATACCAAATGTGCTTTAACATTTTCAGGCAATACGCTGGAAACACTTGCATATAAAGATCCGGCCGCACAATATATATTCGACCCGACTATATGTCTAATATCTACAAATAGTACTTTTAAAAACACTCCCACTGATTATAACATAACAACTATATTGAGAGAGCGAATGAATATATTGCACAGATTATCAATAAAATCAAAATCTATTGATATTCAATTATTTGATAATCGCATAGAAAACAAAAGGACTAAATATGCAGATGTGTTAACAACCCTAGAAGTTATGGAAATAATATGCCAAAACAGAACTATAAAATGTACCGTACATACACCAGTATACAATATAATACTGTATCCAGACACGGATTCGTGTTTTTTTATAGTTAGCGATACAATAAAATATTATAACCAATTCGTTGCAAATACGTACAAACAGCTACTATACTGTTTTATATATCCTTTTACGTCTGCGTGTATCAGCGATCATGTAGGAGCGTGTAATATAATACTACCTTTTACCGGTACGTGCATTAATAAAAATGACATACTGCTCGATTTGTACACAAACAAATGTCGACCAATGGACATATACATCGGACCAATTGATCTAACTTGCGACATCACATATAAAAGACCTCGTATCATAAAACCCGGTTTTTATTTAAAATGTATAATAATATTCACAAATATAGACAGCAATATCACAAATATGAAGTTTTACAATCCTACGCAATATTATACTAATAAAAAACTATATTATGAAAAACATACAACTGACGATACACTCTTCATAAACAATAAATGTATAATACGTTGCTACAACGAAGATTATCAAATAAATAAACCCACTGATAATATAATCAAGGATGTATACATAGTAGATGAATGTTTATACTGTTATACCACATACGATCAATGTTACGTATCGGGTTCCACAGATTGTTTATTCAATGAGATTATACATGACATGTTGGTATATAAATACAATATGGTGAGAGCTTTGAGTCAGGACAATAATATCTTATGCCAATGGAACAGGTGCCTCTTCAAACTACTTAAAAACGTGCACAGTCCGGAAACCTGGATTATTCCAACCCAATGGTACATAAACAATATAGATAAAGAGTTTAAGAAAAATAGAAATATTTATCGCTTTATGTGTAATTATATCATTATATCAAATCATCAATGTGTATATTTTGAACAATTGTCAAATCTATACGATCGTAATATATCATATTCTGTTTTTGTCCAATATATATTGGAATATATTAATTCATTTATTGACACAACGGATCTCGTCCCATGCTTAACTTTATTTATATAAGTTCGTTACTGGCCAAATAAAGTTTTAATGTATATTTGAACATATTGTCGTTATATATTAATGACATGGGATTGTTTGAACTGTCGTGTAATATTTCAATATCGGGGTTGTTGAAGAAATAATTCTGTTTGAATATATAATTGTATAACATGTTATTTTTATTATAAATTGTAAACATCTGTAACACAAAATTACCATCTAGGAGTGGACTGTCGTTTAAAAAACTAATATTGTACATATAAGCGTGCGTACATATCATATATAAACACGCCGTGTATAAATAATAGTCTGTTGATGCGATGTCGTATATAGTTTCTTTAACGTCATTCAATAGTTGTAATGTTGAATCATATATATCTGTTACAATGGTCTCTTTAAAAGAGTACATTGCTATAATAGCAAACAATAAAACATTATTTTTATTTGGCTGTTTTATAGTCCATTTATTAATGTCGCGCCATTCGTTGTATATTTTAGTAACCCAATCGTTATCTATATGAACTATTCTCATTAATATAAACACATTATTATTGATCCAGCCATCTACAATATCCTCTAAAGTTTTCAATTCAGAATCAATAGTTATGTATATCGTTCCGTTTTCTTTTCTTACGTTTGATATATCTGGTATCCATATCTTTCCAGTTTTCGCCTGGTAACATACTACATGCCTGATTATAAGTTTCGATATTATGTTGTACATCGTTTGGAACGAATAAGCCATGTTTTATATTATTACAATATATCAAAAGTCTTGAATTGTATGCAAGTGATAAAAATAGTTGATTGAAAGGTTTATATAATATTTTCGCAGTTGTGTACGGAAGTAGATCTAATTGGTATATGTGAATTAATAAAGGATTTAATAATTTTTCTACAGTTGTGTCTGTGAATAGTATATCAGTTTCTATGCCCTGATTGTTATATTTTTTATGCAGATGAAATAACCTAGTAAACTCCTTTTCGTATAATATATGAATCTGTTTGTCTAAGTTATCAGTAGTTGGTATATTTGTATTTATAAAACTATTTGCTATATATTCGTCATCCCTCATCATATCCGATACGTTTACTACGTTTTTGTCATATACAGGGTGTATATTGTTTTCACATTTATCCAAATCATGTACATTTATCAGTTTAGTCAACGCGTCTATGTATTTTTTACTAACGTCTAACTTTGCTTTATACTCGTCCCCAATTTCTTGTAGTTTAGATATGGTTTCAAATTGTGCATTTATATGCGTGGTTAATTCTTTTTGTATCAACCCCGCCACTTTATCATTGTTTTTACTGCTACAACTCATTCCTAACATACCGCAGTCCTCTGTGTATTGCGGAGTTACAGAGTTCATGAAACTACTTATTGTATCATTAATATCTGTTATTTTAGTTTTGTTTTGTAAGTTTAATAAAAGTTCCAACATACTACTTTTAGGATCTATAGCCTTTTTCTGCGTCAATTGTTTAACCACATCTTTGGGTGTCAAATTCTCTTTAGTCTGTTTTGCAATTACGACACTTATAGGATACGTTTGCAATTGTTGACATTTTCTTACATGATTCTTTAACATATAGGTGTCGTATATGGTAGTATATAATCTTTCTAAAGGCGTATCGTAATATATATTACTGTTTATTATAGTAGGTAAAGTATACGGATAGTGTTTCACTTCCTTATTATCAATACAATCGAATACACGTATTTTATTATTTCTTTTATTCATTACTATTATACATCTATTGGTAGGGTAGATGTATATGGATTTCAGTTGCTTTAAGATTTTGATGTAAACCTGTTTTATATATATGAATATTTCATTTGATGTTATAGAGGATGGTAATTTTATATCAATACAGGTGTCGTATATATTATCAAATGGGATAATGCCCACGGTCACTATCCATTCTATGTATGTCTTGAACGTAAGAGTGTTATATTCCTTTTTAATATGATTGATTAACACCAAAATATATGTTTCCAGTGTTTTTAAAACTGTATCAATCCATGTATTGAACTGTGTTAGGGTCACTGGTAAATTATTTTTAATCAATCCGGCTTTATGTGCCAACCATTTTTCCATGATGGTGTCATAAGTATATATATCTAGCACGAGTGTAGTAATATATACTTCCACCTGTTTTAACAAAACATTATTATTTTTAACACTCTCATACACGGTTTGACCTACATTATATCCGAATTTACCATATATAGATTCAAATAAAATAGTCGTCTTTTCATTCGGATATAGCAATATATATTCGTCGTGGATATTCAATTGTAAAAACATATTCATGTTTTCCACTAAGGACATATTGAACACAACCAGTATTTATGGTATTAAAAAACTACGCGATAAGATAGAAAAATTATCAGACTCAACATGCATCACCAAGCCAACAAAAGCATGGTTCGAGCAGATGTCTTCGCTATCTTCATACGATGAGATTAGCGAATCAACTATCGACTTGCCCTTTACGGTGTATCTGATCACAGGTACGGCTGGATCCGGTAAAAGTACCAGCATTCAGACACTATACGAAACAATGCAGTGTGTGGTAACTGGGACTACCACCGTTGCCAAATTGAACATATACGACAAATTAAAAGAAACGAAATGTTCTCCAATAAATACTATATATAAAGAAATAGGATTTACTCAAAAACACATTAATTATAATATCAATATGTTAAAAAACAATTGCAACAGCCTAAAGCAGTTACAAAAATATCACATGTCCATATATTGGGATATCTTAATTGATATAACTCAAAAAGTCCTTGACTGCACAAAAATAGATATGAATTTCGAAAACAGCGAAGAGTTGTTTTATATACACGACATACCAAATTTATGTAAATCAAATATAATAATAATAGACGAAGCGGGGTTGTTGAGCCACTATATGTTAACCGTGATCGTTTACATGTGGTGGTGTTACAATTGTGTGTACAATACGAATAATTACAACAATGGTAAAGTCCCCTGTATAGTATTGGTTGGCTCACCAACGCAAACTAACGCCATGTGTTCAACCTATTCCCATGACACAAACCAAATCAATGTACGCAACATAATGAATATAATCACAAACTGTATACAAAATCCAATTATAAAAAAATATATAGATATATACAACAACTGGAGTATGTTTATAAATAACAAACGTTGCGTGGAACGCAAGTTTGGAGATCTGCTCAAAACGTTAGAATTCGGTATAGGTGTAACCCCAAACCACAAAACGTTTTTAGATCAATTCGTTACTAGCAAAAACTATATAATGAATCCAAATAACTTAATTGGATATACTAGACTGTTTACGTCACACGCAGAAGTGCAAGAATATCTAAATAATCTTAATATCGTTGTTAACAACAATAGCTCTATATACCGCATATTCAACTTATCTATTTATGTATTTGTAAATATTAAAACATATAATGAATATTGTAAATATATAAACCAGTCATTGGATGTTGTGGAATGGGTACATAAGAATATTAGACGTATAAGTAACTATTCTCAGTTTGTAGATCAAAATATCAAAAAACCTACAAAATGTAAGCTATCTACCGATATGATTAAAGAAGAACATAGTCCCGTGAATATTATTCAACTGGAAACTAAATGTTTTAAAAATAACACTATAAATGTTAATAGCAATATGAAAAAAATATATATTGGTTTTGCGGGAACATATAAAGAATTTATTTCTATGATTAAAAACGAATTTAACAATATACATGTGACAAACGTAGAATACATGTATAGGTTTATAACATATATATTGTATAACGGCATGGCCGTGTTTTATGATTTATTGAAAAAAAAAACACCGCACGCTGATGAAATCTACGACGAACTCCAACAACTAAATAAAAAATTTAATAACATAGATAATAAACCCAGTCAAACAGATGACACATTTAAGCTTGATTCAGATTACGATGATTTTTATAATACGTATAATGAAAAATATATCGATGTGTTTTATATATATTATAATTTGAACTTTAACACCAAATACGATGATATATATAAACAATTTGTGTTATTGCGCGATCATTTTTTGGACAGATATACCATATTTATGAAATACACAAATATAGAACAGCTGAAGTTGAATGTATATAGTTGTAACGTCAATGTGTTTAACGATGTAAATTATGTTATTTCTAACATGCCCCATGTAAATTGTGTGGACTATTGTTTAAACAATGAAACCTATACCGTAAACGGTTATTCTATATTACCCAATAATATATTTTATCACAATTCAGATATAATATCAAAATTATTATCAGAGTTGAATATGCAATATCTTGTTATACAGGATTCAAATAAATTTATATCTGTTTTGGATCATAATAAATCAAAATTAACCGAAAACTTAGATATAACATTCGATCTATGTAAAACCGTAGATTACGGTATAAGTTCTAGTTTGGCCATGACTATAACAAAGTCGCAGGGATTGTCTCTTAATAAGGTGGCAATATGTTTCGACCCCAACCATTTGCAGAAAGACAGCGTATACGTTGCCATATCCAGGATTATTTCATCCAAATACCTCAAAATAAATATAAACCCTTTGCATTATGAACTGGAAGATGATAATGCTATTTCAAAACAATTGACACAGGTGCTGAACAGTAAAACCATAAACATAGTTTTTTGAACTGTTTTATTAAACACAACCATCAAACAGTCGTCACACGATCATAATTGTCCGTTGGGTCGTTTGTGTCGCATCCTGGTGTCGGTTCCAATTCCACAGCTTCTTCGATTGTGTTTTTACTGCACGAGTGTCTTTTAGTTTGGGCGATAGTATCATTATTGATTCCTCGGAAAGACAATAAATCCCACATACCTTTGTTCAAATCTTCATCAGTGCTTATATAAATAATAGGAAAAATGCCAGAACCTATTGCACAAGAAATCGATGCTATGAAAACAAAAAATGTTAGCAAACCATATGTCCAACAAAATGTATCTAAGTTTGGGTTGTTCAGATATGTGTTTATTTTAAGGCAGTCTAAAACATATTTAAGCGAATATATAAAAATAATAAACAGAAATGTATGCCTGTCGAAGTTTACTTGTTTTTTATATATACTGATTTGCTGATTTAATTTATATTTAATATCTATACATATTAAAAAGATAAACATACAAATTCCTACATTATATAACACTATGCTGGCAGCCGCTACAATAACATGGTGAAAATCATCAATTTTACACAATTGGTAATCTGCGTAATATTGTGTATTAGGTGAAGTAATAACAATTGATACTATTATACCATACAAAAGTATAAGTATGACCCAAGATGTTATAGTTGCTATTATTATATTTTTTTCAGAATTATCAAAACTTCTAAACAAGATTTTACTAAATAGCAGCACATATTGTGTGGCTAAAACACTGTAGTTTAAAAATGATATTAATATTAAAAGATCACACTTTTTACTGTCTATAGAAATAGCTACAGCGTAAACAAATATCAATATGTAATTTGCAAAATACAATAAATGTGTAAACCTAAACAAACGTTTGCGGTACAATATATAAACTGACAACAAAATGACTAAAATTATAAAACTAGCCCATATCTTTTTTAAAACACTCAATGTGTTTAAAGTTGTTTGCGAAGGATTAAATACGCAGTTATCCTGTAAAAGTGCATAGGTTTCTTTATCTGTGCAGGTGTTGTTGGTGTTGTTGTACTCTGCCATATCTTATCCTTGTTACTGATATCCACTCCCTATTGCAAAATAAAAAAAATAGGCGTGGTTAGTGACGTCAATTGAAAAAAAAACATACATATACACAGCAGTCAGCCGATATTTTCAACATAACAGAATGGCAACGTCTAAAGAGAATCGCAGGTTCTTCACTTTCAATTTTACTTTAAAACCGGACAAAGACAATATAAAACATCGATTGAAAAATGATTCAACGTTTGTAACTACTGTCGCGCAGTTCTATACTGAAAAAGATTTAAAACTGAATGCAAACATCAAAGGTAAAATACAATTTAGATATATAGATAATGGCATATATATTATTTATTCAGATGATAATAATATATTCATATTGAACTGTGGTCCTCCTGAAACCAAATTTAAAATAAACTGGAAAGAATTTTATTTTGTAACGTCAGATGGTACAATATGTATACACAGCACAACAAAAATAATATATAATATAGAAGTAAGCGGCTTTATCAAAAATGATATATTTACTATAGTAATATACTACAACGAATTTATATTTCAAAAAACACCTCACAATATATTGGTTGTACCTAAAAACAAAATATCAACTCAAGAAATAATATACACTTATTCACCTTCCGTATTAACGCCTATCCAAGACAACCAATGCAACGTCAATCTGGATCAAGATATCAGCAGCAGTGCATCAAGCGTGGTCGGTGAAATAGTATCTGAAGAGATGATACGGCCTTCTCCCGGTGTACAAGAGCGCAATAATGAACGTAGTAAACCTGCACACAGGAAATGTAAAAAAAATACCAATCATTTTAAAGCATTAACTAAAAGCGGGGCCAAACAGACATATACACCACGTGTATTTCATGTATCAAGAGTTTAAAAAATAATAAGTATACTTTTCTTCTATTATTATTAAAATCATTACAAAAATTACGTTTTTTTGTAAACAAAATAAAAACAATAAAATGTATATATCTTGTCTTTGTAATTATTTATGTATTTTGTATCTTCCATTCATTATTCGTTATACTTGTACAATGAATAAGCATATATAAAAGTTATTATTCCTCTTTTTTGTACTATTCAAAAACATTATTATGTATAGACCATATATTATATTGTTGTTGTTTCTGTACTGACATAGACCCAGCTATATTGTAGCTCTTTAACAGATATATAGATCTACATTATAGACAAGGTATACGCCAGCAAGTATAATCTTCTGTTAGTCAATCTTGTGATGTAAGTGGTATAATTAATGATAATGTTGCTTGTATTTAAAAACAGCACGTGTTATTGTACATTAAATCAACCACACCTTATTATAAATCACACGTTTTAAAGTAAATAAACATTTATTGTTTCATTATAGAAATATTTGCTATTATAAAAAGTCTAATCCTGCATTTATATTATTATTATGAAAACAAAATGACACAACTAAGACCTTTTTATCCAATGAAAACAAATTAAAATCTTAAATAAGTTTTAATAAAATATAATAAACAAGTGGATATATATTATTTCAAATATTTTTTTATTATAGAGAAAAACAAAACAATACATAAATATCAGAAAATGTTTGGAAGTACACACACAATTTCTTTCAAATAACTATAACAAAAATGTACGTACATTAACACAAACCCCAATTTACATGGTGCTGTTCTTTTATATATAACACGCACACATGTAAACTAAGTTGTGTAATTATGCACTTTTAATTATATTAATTTCTTCTCATATTTATTAATAATATTGTTGATATTATGTGATTTGGCAATCTATACTGTAAAGCGTAATTAGGACCACTGTCAAATTGAAAAATAAAACAATGTTCTAAATTGCACTAAACAAGTAGATAATTAAGCTTAATTTTTTTCATCTGTCCGTATTAAAAAATAAATCAGTTTTATGACAAATGTATGCTTCCCTATAACTCCTGGATATTGTTATTATATTAAAATATCAGAAGGGAAGGGAAACACACTCATGTCAAATAAACACCCAACAAGTTCAACTTTCACTCCTCCTTTCACTAAACGGACCAGACAAGACTCAGCCCTTCGCCGCCGGCCTTTATCATCTTTTCTTCTCAACCAGAAGCTCTCTACGGGTTTGCGCTTTCTTAGATCCATCTGATAATTGTCCCTCACCACAAACCCTCAGGCTGGAACTAAGATAGCGCGCCCCGTATCGGAAACGTATAAAATCCGCTCAAAAATTTCACGTGGCTTTGGTACACGGGGGGTACTAGTACTAAACCATCCACTGTTTATATTTAAAAAAAAACATGCGGATTGTCTACACTAAACCCCCCCTGACGTACAATTAATTATTTGTCTCGTGCACATTTAAGACACAAGCACACTAAGCTGTTTATTTATTAGAAGAATTTACAAAAAAACGAAACAAGTTTATCGCCCACAAAAAACCCAAGATGGGGTTGGAAACAACACTGGTTGGGACGCATAAACTGCTAAAAAGCAGAGATGATATACCCGCCTGCATTTATATAACAATGTACAAATAAAAAGCACCCTTGTATGCCCATCACAACCTGATATGGAAAAATAAAAAAAAGTTGCAAGTTTGTTTTTGTTGCTGTTATTAGTATTATTATTATCTGGTATGCGCCGCTGTCGGCTCCTTCTTCCTATCAACCCCTGGGTAGAGTGAGACCTTCTGAGAACCACTCTTTCCCAAAAGAAAAACACACGCTCCAAATGTTTCCCTGTAAAAGAAAAATAAATAAAAAACACAACAGTTAGAAAAATCAAACAACACTCTTGCCGTCCGCATTATTTGTCACAGCATTAGTCCATCCATCTACAATCCTCCTTCCCTAAATAGATCGACATTCTTCGGTCAATAAACACATAAATCCAATAATAGGCTTTATTTTAGTTTTTTTTGTTATACTAGTAACAGATCGACAATCTTTGTTCAATAAACACATAATTCAATAATATGCTTTATATTTTTTTTATTATACTGGTAACAGATCAATCCTCGTTCACTAAACACATTATCTCACGGTTTCTTTTGTCATATCGACAATCCTCCGTATACAAACGCCATCTGTTACACGCTCCCCCTTCGCCAGAATATTCTAGTGAACATTTACGATCTGTGTTTTTTTTAAATGGTCTTGTTGCTTTTTTCCAGCGTATAAAAACTAGACATAGATCGCAGTTCTATTTTGTAATCAAAACCACAATAGAGCCCACGTCTAAGTCCGATCTTTATATTCTATCCTTCATATCAAACTGTATAAAACATGGTTGACTTTGTAAGTATCATGACAGGACTTATATTTCCTGTGACGCAACAACTCATTGTTATTATACAAAATGAATTATATATCATCACAGTCAACACACGTCCTTCATATGAAATTGTATAAAAAATAATTGACTTGTTTATGTTCTTGTTCTTCTCTTCATAATTCAGTCTGTCGTAGGGTTAATGTCAATCTTAGTGTTGCCAGCATCTATTGAGTATATTAACAAAAAAACCCAGTATGA
>JAVXUN010000054.1:91995-102693 GCA_035591995.1 Stereochilus marginatus | reverse complement strand
CAGCTAATAAGAATACCCATGAATGCATGTTCAGTGTTCCTAACAACTACCCCACGCACTCACACACACTCACACCCACACACACGCACACGCACTGTCACATCTTTACCCTATCTACATTGGGCGGATTGCACTCATCTTTACCCTATCTACATTGGGCAGATTTCACTCATCTTTACCCTTTCTACATTGGGCGGATTTAATTAATCTTTACTCTGTCTTCTAGACTGGATGGTGTATTGTGCTTTAAGCAGTACTGTCAGCAGATACACATATTTTAAAATCTGATCGTTAATGTGACTGAGGTGCAATGTTGTTAGGCATGTTTTTCTGGAAAGAGGGAAGACATTTGTATTTTACATTTCTGATGCTCTTATCCCCTCTATCAACCTCTGCGTCATGATCAAAGATCAAAGATCTGGGGTCTATCTGGTTTTGCTGGGTCGCTGACTTGAGTAAATATCTCCAAACTCAAAATGGAAATTACAGTGTACTGTATGTACATTATAGAATATATAATCTAACTTTTACTTTACAAAAATAGACCATGAGGTTGGTACAAAGGCCTTCTGAAGTCTAAAACTCACCTAATAACCCAGCTTTACTTACGGATGTGGCGAGTAGCAAAAGTGGCTTCTAGAAAAGCCAGCAACTGCGTGGTTTTGAAGTGGCCTAAAAAATCCCACTATACATAACGTGGGAAATACATGAAAAGCGACCACAGAAGGTGCTGGATCTGCATAATGCCGAAAAACATGCACAGATATTAATTACCTTCAACTTAAATTTGGGGGAAGTCAAATGCTCTTTCAGTCAATTACAACTGGGAAAGGCTGTACAGTACTGTATGTTAATTTTGAAAACCGTAGCGCTTAAACCTGCTGCCCAATTATGGATTCACGCTAACCCCTGATTTTGTAAATGAGTCCCATTCAGCTCCATTGCATGCAAATGTATGCAATTTATGGATCTTGATGAAGGAGATCCTGAAATCACATAATGGATGCTTATGTTGTACCATGTAGACCAGACATGTGAGCTACTGTGACCATTCTCTTTTCAGCTGTCTTCGTGGCTACTCCGGAAGCTATTGCGAAATAGGATTTTCACGAGGAATCCCTCCTGGCACAAGTATGTACAATATTTCAGACATAGGAACATCAAAGGACCCACTACATTTATTCATGCTTTCCTTCACACCCGTTGCTATTGTATTTGCGTACAGTACCTCTTATTCCTGTTTAGTGCCATCATTAGCATCCTGTTACATGCCTGCAACCTTATGCCTGTATTCTCTTACCTCATCATGATCGTGTCCTTGTGGTGATGTTGAAAATCTGTTAATTTCCCGTACCTTTGTGTGTGTGTATCTCACATGAGATGTTCTCTTGTTGCTCCTTTGGGTTTGTGTTAGTGCTGATATTTATGTTCTGTTACATGCCAGTAACCTTTTCTATTATTATTTTGTACAGCAGCAGTTGTCGTAGTTCTACCTTTTGTCTCAGGGCTAGTTTTAGCGTTTGTATTCTGTTGCACTTCTCTAACTCACTGCTGTGAAAGAGGCAATTGCATTATTATTTCTGTATAATCCTGTTCTAGTCGTGACTTTAAAATAACATTATGGGCCAGTGAGCTCTGTCCCAGCATCAGTATCCTCTACTAGTGACGTTTATGTGTGCCCTGAGGCCCTTGGGCGTGTGGCACTCTAATCCATTTATAATAATAATAATAATAATTGATATCCTTTGTATGTCTGTAACCTTTTATCTATTTCGTTTTCATGAGCATGTCTTTAGCTTACTGTTCTAGGGTTCACGTGTCCATCTTCCCTTTCATAACCGTAGCCTTGTGCTTGTTTCGCCTCATAGCTGCTACTAGTGTTGTCCATATCCTGTTACTGGTCTGTAACCTTGTGTCTGTTCCTTCTTACACACTCTCTGTCCTGATTTGTTATTCATGGCTTTGTTCTAGCAGTGAAATGTGCACCCAGTTACTTGCTTGTATTCTCATGTGTTTTTGTGTCGTGACTCAAGACTGAGACTCTCCGATATGGCTGAGCAAGTTTTATCTATGTTTATATCGCATATTAAGCTATTATGGCACAGTCCTGTTGCTTTCTTTTGCCCATGTATAATAGTCACTTTTATATCTTGTTGTATTTCCGTAACTTCAAGTCTATTTCCTATAAGGGTCCACACAGGTCTTATTCTAGTGGTGATGTTTACGTCCTGTTACATGCATGTAACCGTATGTATTTTCCTTCACAGCCACAATAGCAGTATTGCTTACAGTCATCCTAATAATAATAATTGGGACGCTGGCCATTGGTGCGTTCTTCAACTACAGAAAAACCGGCTCCCTCCTGCCAACACTTCCAAAATTGCCAGAGTAAGATTACCCAACAACTGAAATATCACCTTTTAAATAATAATTTTTATTCAATTCAATTTTATTTTATTTTAGAGTCACTTTAAAAAAAGTTAAACATAAAAATATGCGTTTTGATATTAGCATATATGATGCATAACAATTATGATAACAACCATCTTACTTAAAGTGATAGCTACAATTTCTGACATTTGTATTCATATGTAAATATTGTGTTTTTTTGTTCAGGGGTTGGCATTTGTGGTTATCGCTGGGTATCCAAACTATAGCTGGAAATATCTGAATTTCGATCACACACTATTAGTGACGGGAAGCATGGTTATTTATTGTTAGCGCTGATATCACTGTCAACCTTAGTTTCCTGCTTTTACACCTTTTTTTAGCCTGTAAATATGTTGTTCTGATTCATGTCTGACAAGAGAAACTTTTCTATTATGTGACTAAAATAAGGAGTTTTGACCTTCAAAGTTTTGGAGACAGTTTTGCTCACAGTATTTACCCTGTGGGACTCATTTGTAAAATATTTTGTGCGAGGGCTGAAATAATTTCTTTGGAGCCCACCGCCACACATTACTATGGTGTGTCAAAGGGGCAGAAGCAGCGACTATGCTTTTAAATGTTTTTTGGAATGAAAAGCCACCCCCTCTTGAATTTGGCACACAAGTAATTATTGAGACTAATTCAAACATACATTAGCTCAGCTTCTATAGGGGCTAGAGACTCACACGATTACTCATTTGAAAGTTGTGAGTTTCAGGAAGTTCTGAGCTCCAAATTAAGTGCCTGGGCCCTGAAAAATACCGGCTCAAATTAAGCACTCCTCGGTTATCCGTCTTGTTTCCGAAGATCTTTTAATCAAATACCACTTACAACCCTCAAAAATTATTGAATGTTTTTTACACCATTTTATATGTTTGGTGGAGTGCAATAATCTTGACAAGAAATGTTGTCGAGTGCTCAAATCCCTACCAAGCACATAATCGAAGTAAATAAAATTGCTATTCTATCCTCCAGTCTGTGCAATTTGAAAGATATTATTAAATGTTTTCACCGTAAGTGCATGTCAACAAAACTCCTGTTGACGTAACCTCATCGGAATCACAAAAATAATCAGTAAAAATTATTCAACCAAAGTGTCAAATGAAAGAATAACTTCGATACCAGACGGGATATCCACTGCTCGAGACAAGCACTTAGACACACTGGCGCAACTTGCAGCAGACTAATGCAACCTGCTGCGGTTTTACACCTCCAGTCGTAGGTTACATTTCACGTAGCATTGCGTGAATCATGTCCTTTGTTTCTATACACACTTGTACAGTTGCTATGTACACAAATTTAGTGGCAACGAGTGATTGGAACTGTTAGTTATTCCTTCTGATTTCTCCATCTGCCAGAGTTAAATTGCTCTTTTTACTTAAGATTACATTTTATTTTATTTAGTTTAAGCAGTCTGGGAAAATATACAGAAAACAGCAACGGGGTGACATTCCGATCAGGAGATGATGTCACGATGGATGTGGGCGTGTCCGGCTTTGGAGGAGAGTCCAGCATAGACAGAGCAATGCAGCTGGTATGTGGTCATTTTTGCAAGAATGTGTTCTGTTTTACTTTCTTTTATAAGAAAACAATACAGGTTTAGGAGCATGTACGAAATATCAACTAATGAGTGTGTGTGTACGTATCGGTGAGATGCCTAAAAAACATCTTAGTGTGACCACAAATTTGACTTTATTTGTGGTTGAATCTTTCATTTATGTTATGTGTCCTGGTGAATTACGTTCAATATGTATTTAACACTTTCGCTTCAGGCGGAATTGATAGAAATACATCTACTACCACAGAATTGTCCCAATCTCCAGATACCAAATCCACCCCTTCTATTGTATATTAGTGTCTGAAGTTGTACGTGATCACAGGACTACCAAGCACTTTGTGAACTGCATTATTATTTTCTTTTTTGCATGCTGCAAAGTGTTTATACCCACGCATAATCGTGGATAATAATTGTTAATTTTTTTTTTTTTTTAGACTGGTACTTTCACTATAGATGCTGGGAAGCAACCGATCACCTTTGAAAATCCTTTGTACTTGACCAGTCCAGAAGGCGGCATCAGCGTCGTGACGGTGGCCCAGCCTGCTACGGTGAGAAGGATTTGGGTTTGAGATTTGAATGTGACTATTTTTACATGCTCTCTCCTTGTTGAACGTGTGGCCGGTTCCATCCTCGGACATGGTCTGTCATCCCTATAGTCTAAGATCAAAGAGCACCATTGTCCTTCCTCTGTTTCCATAATTTCTGGCTTTCTTTGCTGTAGTTATTGTACAATTGTTTTCACCTACTTGAACCCTGTGAAATTGAGAAGTACCTCAGACCTGCTCCTCTGGATTACAGTTTATTGGGGTACTAGGGTGGGCAGAGTCATGCTCAAAAATATAAAATTATTCATTTTGAAATGTATCTGCATGTGTTCACTAGGGTTGGGCGAAAGGCCGGCCCGAATGTTTGCAGGCGGCGGCGCGAATACCTGTTGGTTTTCTTTAGTATGTACAACAAAAATGCACAAACGCTTTTGTGCATATGTACGAAAGACTTTGTGCACTGTTATGGTAAATGCTGATTGTTGCCTGACTGAGTCAGCATTAACTTCTGAGTTAAACAGTTTCTACAGGCTCACTATACCATTTATATATTAGTACATTGCATCATGTCGCCTTCACAAGCGTTGTTTTGTTCACAATGATGGCGCTACCTCTCATATGGTAGTTTATGTTTACTTCCACTGCTTTCCCAGATACCGGTAACGAATGCCGGAGCGACATCTGGAAATTTTGAAAATCCCTTCTACGCAACTCTAGAATCATTTGCACCACCAAAGTCTACCTCCAGTACAGACACGGCACAGGTAATACCAACAATGTTGAACTGGTCATCGCGTCCCCAGTAGGCTTTACTTTTGGACCCACCCTAATGAGTGTTGTGTTCTGTCAACGTGACTCATCTTATTCTTTTCACTAACAATTTGCTTGCAATAATTTGGTCAAATGTCTTTGCCTGGTGACTACCCACAGCTGCAGAAAATGACGGTGGCAATAATAATTGTAGCCGCCCCTCTCCAGTTCACTGGTACAACCAAATATGTACTGTAGTTGCACCAAGGTAAGTACAGTACCTTCTCACCAGATTAACTAGAGTTATTTTTGAAGTACTTACGTTTGATGTAACTTGCATAGACCTTACGAGCAAACATAGTGCAAGTCACTAAGCCCCCCTAAGTGAACTCTAGCGACTCTTGGGGCATGAATCCGTGCCCTAGTTTTCGGCAGAATTTTCATCAAATACACATGCTAGCACTCACTAGCATTTAGCGTGCACAGTTCGTCCAAACACCGTAACAATTTGCATGCTGGGCTTGGCAGGTGAATCGCTAAGGTTAGCGTATGCTAGGCCAACAGTGTTCGCCATCTAATGAACACTCAGTTTCTTACAAAAGGACAAAAACACTGTTTTGTCCCTTCACCACTCCCAGACACAGTGAATGCTGGTGAATGCAGAATTTGCTGCGCCTGACAGTGATCAAAATACACCGGTAGAAGCTAACTTATTAACCCTTTTGAAAATGCCTCACGCTGCAGCAGACTGTGGCAGCATGCCTAAAGCATCAGGATCGATCTATCAACACTGTTTATGTTCCCTGTAGCGGCCCAGTAGCGATGTACATTACATGAGACATATATGTACCCCAAATATGTGTAACTCTATTAATCGATAAAGGAAAGCCCTCATTGTACAGAGCCATTGTTGCAATTATTTTCTTTACATACTATATTGCATGTTGTGTTGTTTTTTATTAGTTTTCGGCTTTTTGCCGTTACGAAGTAACAGCAAAAAAAGCAAAAAAGTATAGTCTGTGTTTTTTTCCTCACATGACCTTTTTAGTGATCTCTTGCAGGGGAACTACTTTTCACTCTGCTGAGGTTACATCATTGAAACCTGCTAGCTTGCAATGTTAAGCCTCCACCAGTATTCTGGTTGCTAGTAAAATGGTACAGTATGTGCTTTGTGGTTCCTGCTTTGAAGTTAAAGGCTCCCATCGTGTTATCTTTATTTGCGCAATATATTTGACAGCACTTCTGGGATCAATCACACACACAAGAGCTGGCAGGGACAAGTGTTAGAACTAATCAGTTTCTAAATTGTCACCACTGCTTCTGTCGGCTGGATTCCTAATGTGCTTTCAGATCAAATAGAAACAAACTTTGTTTTCTTTTTTTCCTTCTGATATGTTTTTGCACAATGTGTGTGGCAGCCAGCAGCTGATTTCATAAACATGTTGGTTAATGTGCCTTCAGGTCAAATGAAAACAAACTTCGTTTTCTTTTTTTGTCTTTTAATTTGTTTTGCACAATGTGTTTGGCTGCCAGCAGCTGAAACCATACATGCAGAAAATTAATGGCATTGGCCAATGCTTTTGAAATTCTTAAATTTTCAGGTATGAATTTGTTTTCCTGCCCTTACAAGCTAACATGTGTATTCATTATTTTACAGGAGTCAAAGTGGACTCTCTTTAAAAGAAAACTGAAGGAGAGTACCAACTTTGAAAACCCCATATACGGAGAGGTACTTTCTAGCACTTACCGGTCTCCTTCCAACTTGGCATTTGCAGAACGCGTGTGTGAAACGGTGGTGTCTGTAAATAACCATCTATGTAAAAGGTTATGTATGCATCAAGGAAGTGGTGAGATCTGTATACAATCGTTATGCTTAAAGGGACAGTTTAGTCCAGCACTTTTATTTTTTATTTTAAGTGTTCTTAGTCGCCTATACACAGTTCTCCTTGTTTTTAGTTTCAAAGCTGTTTAATAATACAGGTTTTCGATACTTGATTTTCTTCCCTGGCTGCATCCATTTTGTGGTGTGATTCATTGTTTACACTGTCTCTATGGCAGAAGCTACATTGTTGCTCTTTTTTTCCTGTGCACTCTACAGACCAAAAAAAGAATAACAATGTAGCTTCCGCCATAGGGATTGCGAAAAAAGTCACACCACAAAATGGATAATTAAACAGCTTTGAAACTAAAAACAAGGGCATTTGCACTCAGGCGACTAAGAACACTTAAAAGCAAAAAGAAAAGTGGTGGGCTGAACTGTCCCTTTAACAGCTAGAGTATGTATGCCAGCTCAGAAACAGCTGATCCCTCTGAATGTGACTCCTAATTGCTGCCATCCAGGAATCCAAGTACAAGACTTAAACTTGCCATAACCAAACAACCCAAAGCTTACTTATTCTTGTTTTTTACTCAACTTAAATTTACTGCAGCCAAATTGATAATACAAAATAAATAAATGTAAACAAGTATGTTAACATCTAGATAAATATCTATGTAATCTGCTATGTAAATGCACACAATTGTTGGAAACAGGTCTGTAAACACATGTAGTAAACAGCTATGTAAAAACTATGTTGGGATTACATGCATCACAATGGCTAGAGAGGACTTATTCATTTTATGATATCAGACAAGGGGTGCTAAGATTCTGCTGGCTAGAAGAGGACTGGTTGTAAAACACAGTTCAAATGAGAGATGCAGGCCAATGTCTGTAGCTGGCAGGCATCTGTAAAGATCATAGAAACTTGTGTAGATTGTAAGACTCTCTTTAAAACCCATTGATGCAATCAGTTGTTCACACGCTATGGCACCATCTCTCCTTGGGATTGAAGAATGTGCAGGATCTCATATAATTAAATTTTGTCTGGCCGGAATTAGCCGAAAAATAGCCTGTCACCAGCTATGGCCCGAGCCGAAGGTGAGGGACATAAGTGGTGAAGGGCTCTTAACCAAAGCTATAATTCCCACCAGCCCAGTTTATGAGGCACAGCCAGCAAGTGTTGGAAGCGGCATTCTTACCCACAGTCAGATGGTTCAGCTGTCACTGTCTTTGCCAGTGGCCAGGGGCTGTGGACCCTTCAGAGCTTGGCTGGGGTGCTGGGGGGGCTACCTTGGTTTAGTTGCTCTGGGGGCTGCCAATCAGTTACAGGAGCTGCTTAGAACTTTGGCAAATCAGTCCATTCCTGAGATTAAACACCGCGCCGCAGCCAATCAGAATTCTCAGAACGCAGCCTTTAGAGCGACCATGTGCTAACTCGCTTTATCTTGTTTTGTTTGTAACTTTGCAGATGAATAAAAACCAGAAAGGGGAAGAAGAGGAAGCCCCTTCGCCATCAACATCACAGCCACCTGCAAAACCGCCCCATAAAACAGACCAACTGCACACGTACACGCCAACCGAAGACACATTTAAAGACACAGCCACCCTCGTGAAAGAGGACTCTGATGTATAGCAGTAGCATCCACTAGGGAGGAAGGAAAATACAACCCTTTGCACATATTTTTATTTTTAATAAAAAGATGAAATTGAGGGCTACCATTCCATGCTTTAAACAGAAAACCTCCTTCCCTATAGTGGAAGGGGCCTCTTGGAGCTATGCCTTGTTTTTTCAACGTACTCTATGCCAATTCTTGTGACTATGAACCATGATCACTGTGTACTATATGTATATCTTTGCACTGAAGCTGTCTGAAAATAATGTTATAAATATATTGTACATTTGTAAATTTTTTGGAAAATAATTATCTTGTTGCTGTGGACACACAATGGTTTGCAGGATTAGTGGTCGCCTCAGGGGATTCAAATGATCATGTTAAAAAATCAAAGTACGCTATATGTGAAGAGGTTACTCGGTTGCAGAGACTTTTTGAGGACAAATCCGCTCCTACGGAGAGGCTGCCTGTCCAGGAGTAGCCCGTAACTATGCGCGGATCCCTCACGGACCAAAGATACGTGATGATTGCTCAGACTGCTGCGTTTGTTGCCAATGGTAAAATGCTAGCTACAGCAGCCCTGCTGTGTTTAAACAGTACAGAGCATATTTTCTTATTCATCCTCTAATAATCTGTGATTAAACCTTCTAAACATGGCCTGACCTGTGTTTATTTTCTTGACTGATTGGAGTAGCTGACACCAAAGCTGTTCACCGAGTCTCATTCACTTTGCGTTAGTAGGCGTGTCCTTGGTAGTGTTGTGAGGTCACCAAGAGGTTAAGGTGTCCCACATTCAGCAGATGTCAACCTTTTGTTTGTCGTTAAGACTTTGCCTAAAAAGTAAATATGTGAAATGTGTTTGAGAATCCTTTATCCGAAATTCTAAAATCCAAAAATCCGAAATTATTTCTTGTGCTGACATAATGTAAAATTCTGACAACCCAAGTCAAAGAAGATTGCTTTAGAAGTCATCCTGGGCTGGTTGGATGATGATTCAACTACTCTAGAAGTCATTCTGCCATCATCAGACATCAAGCCCTTGAAGTCATCAGCAAAGTTGGAAAAACAGACTTGATGAGTCAGAATGATTTCAGAATGATTTGCTGATTACTTTATGATCACGGCAGTTTTTCCAGAGTCATCTCATTTAAATAATTCAAGCTGTGGGCATACTTCAGGATGGTTTCAGATGATTTTTCAAGTCATCAGATTACTTCAGAATGGTTCAAGGAAGATCATCCTTTTGGGCTTGGGTATACCGCCTCAGTGGGGGAAAGGTGTCCTACAAGACCCAGCAGACATAACCTAACAATGGACATTATATATCATTTGCTTATCTATATCTGGATTGTGTTAGGAAAATACATTATTACTGAAGATTTCTGTCATATGCTCCTCGTCCTCCAAATATTGCCAAACAAGGTGGCCTAAATTCATCATCACATTTGTGCCCCAGGTTACATCAACCGTGCTCTACGTGCCCTAGCTCACCGTGGTAGGTGAATCTCATACAGTGCTCTTTGTCACACTCCACAGAACCATCCATGGTGTTGGCACTGAAATCCTCTGGAGTGATATATTTAGGATAACCACCACACTAGGAGATGCTCCAAGTTCATCTGACCTGTAACACCTTCATTAGAATATTTGGCAGAAATTGAACCCTAAGACTTTGTAAGCGAGAAAAACAATTATGACACGCTGTAACCATGTCTCTCACACAACAGAGGTAGGACTAAGACACACGGTCACCCAGTCCTAAGGGTGTACAGTATTACACAAAAGACCGATGAACCATGGCCTGAGACCTACAAGCCCACTGCAACACCCACCACCTACACACATTACCACTTCCCTAGATTGTTTACCTCCTCTCTATAAAGGACCACCTTATTCCACCTCATTCCACCTCATTCAAATAATCAGCTGAAAGTATTGAAGTGAGTTGTACATTTTTTAAATACACCTCACAGTCATTTTGCATAA
>JAVXUN010000052.1:82081-95045 GCA_035591995.1 Stereochilus marginatus | reverse complement strand
ACCCACAGGCCACATGGCAGCAGCTCAATGACGGTCCTCACGGGGATAGAAGGGCCAGGCTCCCAGAGCCTTTGTGGCCAATAGAATCACCAGAGCACACAGCGGACTGGTGAAACTGGGTCTCTGAGCGCGCCCTCTTCCCAGAGGTGCCTCCTTCTGGTGGACAGCGCCCAGCAGGAAACGCCACAGCAGGATACCCAGAGACTGGATTACCTGTGCTGCAAAGGAACTCCCGTTCCCAGAGGCCCCAGGAAGCAGATTTCACCAACGGTAGGGGAAGCACCAGGCGAACCAGCGTATTGGCAGTTTTGAGTACCTAACACAGAGCCCCTCTCCAAAGAGGCCCCATCACATACAGCAGCACAGCGGATTCAGGCAGAGCCTGCCACAGCAGCAGTGGCGTACCATAGATTAGAGGCGCCTGGGGCAGGCACAGCAGGAGCGCCCCCTGCCCGAGGGGGGGGTGCTAGTGAAAATGTTTCCTGTTTGCGCCCCAACCCCAGGAGCCTGCAGCGGCAGCTTCAAGGTCGCGGGGTTGCAAACACTCAACAAACTTGAAATGCGCACTTTTATTTATTTAATTTTTTTTACACTTTGCAGGGAGATTGTGCTGCGCCCCCAGAGTCGCCAGCGCCCACTACTCGAGTGGCACCCAGGGCACATGCCCCACCTGCCCCACCCTAGATACGCCCCTGCAGAGCAGGACCATCCAGGCCTAGAGAATCAACAGGGCACCCATAGGCCCCGGCATCTCATGCTGGGCCCTTATCCCAGAGGGGCCCAGCGGGGTAGAGTAACCACCAAGGCCAGGAGAAGCACTAGGACTCCCAGTGTACTGGTGTTAGTGTCTCCAAAGGGGCCCTCATCCCAGAGGGGTCCCCAGGCTATGAAAGCAGCCACGCATGGTCCCATTCCACCCTGCTTGGCACAACATCCCTCCTGTGCAAAGCCAGCAGGATGCAGCTCACATCAGGCTCCCAGGGCAGCCGCTAGAATCTACAATGGAAGCAGAAGAGAAGGCACCTAGCCAAGCAATCCAACAGAGGTCATCACAGAATCCATGAAAACAGCCCTAAAAAACTGAAAGGCACATTTCAGCAGAAAAATGCAACTCCTTACAAAATCCAGCAGCAGCAGTTCCAGTCTACCAACTCCTTGGGCAGAGAAAGAAAAGTGAGATAACTGTGTAGTGGGGATGGTACAGCCTTGTGGGGCAAGGTAACTGGTGCTCAGATGAAACTGAGAAGTAATTTTAATGCACTTGCTGCCACCTTGTGGTAAAAACGTTTATTGGTTTGTTAATACTGATATTAATGGTTTTTATTGGGTTTTTTAACTATCTATTATTAGTTCTGGTCTCCCATCTGGGGAATATTTCAAAACAGCATTATGAATCTATATACGATATACAATACTGGTGATTTGGTGTTACCCAACAGATCACCAAAATATTAGCCTGGTACAAAAAATGTCACAAAATTGAAAAAATTCAAAATAAAAACAGCGGCTGAAATTTCAGAGCAGTCTATGCCACACAAGCCAATGGCCTCACGTTTCCTAGCAGCAAAGACCTGGTTCAATATTGTGAAGTCCCAGGAGCAGTGTCGGCTGAATCCTGTAGATCATCCATCATCTGTTAGTTCTGGATTTGAAAAACATCTGGTACTAGGTAAATATTTATTATTGACAAGCAGCAAGAATTTTTTGTACTTACAAAAATACCACAATTATAAGTGACAAAACACATTTGATAATGTTACTGTAAGCAATGTCACTGCAAATATGACACTTTACAGTATTTTTGTTCCTTAAAGATTTTATTATACTGGGCACAACAGGGAGTAAAATATTAATAAAATAAACCTGTTCATACTGGTAACTTGCAGCTAATCTGTTCAAACAAAACAAAAAACAATCACCCACAAGCCCCTTCTCCGGGTACTCATAGGAGGATAGTTAAAGGAACCTCTGGAACCGTGTCAGAAAAATTAAACAGGTGACTGAGATTTCCAAGCTTGCAATAAGGTGTACGTGAATCTCCCAGGAACATAGTGTGTGCTTTTTGAAGTGCCCAAAAATATGAATTTTGTTCTCTCTGTCAATAATTTTAAGATGCTGGTATATTTGTTTCCTATAACACAACTTTTTACACAGCCACATGCGATATGTTTATATACCGATTTACAATGGAAAAGAAAAAAATCTGTCTTAATAATAAAATGAGCTTTTTATTATTTCTTAGTTTGTGCGATGTTCCCTGGATGGACAAGGGTGGATCGTCCCACAGTGTCCTGGTCAGGTGAGTCCTTGGTACAATCTGTCCCTGCTGTTGGGTGACCACACTGCCCTGCCTGCGAACCACAGTCAGTCTATGCTGTCAATTGCCATTCCCTCACAGATTCATTCCAACATCATCCTCCTCCCCATCTGACAGTGACGTGCAAGGGCGGATCTGTCTGTAGCGGTCCAGCCACTTTTCCACCATTTGTGTAACAAGGGGGTGATTGCATCTTCAAGAGCTTTTCTGCATGCACACCAAGACGCCCCATTCTGTGACGCAGCAGTACAACCACTCCCTCAGCAGCTTCTCTTGTTGTTCCTCATGGCCAATCTAAAAAGTGACAAAAAAGGCAGTATAAATTGCCACCCATACAGATGCATTGGAGGGACAAACATGGTCTACATAAATGAGCTAAAAAGTGTAGCATAAATGAAGCTCAATCTTAAAACGCAAGCCAATCAAGACTCTGCAATAAAATATCTTGAGTGCAGTGTCAAACTGAATTTAAAAAGAATACTATTTAAGTTAACATGACTGACAGTTTAATCCATAATTTGATTGAAATCATCCAGTACCAGGCCCAGTCAATAAACCCCTTTTTCCAGCTTGCACTAGAACACAAAAAGATACTTCTGAGGAGTTTGAATTTCAAGCAGGTTAAAGTGGCTGTATTTTTTCTGAGATTGTTGAAAACCGAAATTGTTATATTCGCTGTATCCAATTACCTGAAGAGAGTATTCTTTATGAGAAAGGATAAACTGAGAGAGAGATAGTAATAAAAAGTGGTAATTTAGATGAATGTATAATATTTTTTGTTAAATCTAGACTGTATCTCAAATCTTCCTTTTTATAAAGTTACACAATCTATATGGGTTTTAAAATCTCCTAAACAACAGTTGCCAAACTCCTTTTTAAATTTATTTATAAAATACTGGTTTTATAAAGGTTATCCTTTTTTGCATAAGAATCCATGTACTGTAAAAAATGTTTTTCCTCCTTGCGTATTTGCACAAAACCGCAATCTTTGTTTTAAAAGCACAAGTACTGTAAATTTTACGGTTTTCCTTGCATTAAAACCGATAATTCATAGGTTCTGTAATTTACGGTAAATAGTGCAATAATGGCTCACCTACACAAAAATTGAAATCCTTATGAATTGTAACCATTAGTCAATATCTGTAATAATCATGTCCGGCCAACTGAGGATGTGAAACTTGACATTTATGTTATTATTGTCTCATAACTTGTAATTGTTAACGCTGAAATTGCACAATGTATAAGGATTGTTTTTATGAACTTTTATGAATTTTATGTATTTTTTATTGACCAAATGTTTGATGTATATTAATGAATATATGCGAATAAACAAGATTTGATTGATTGACAAAAAGATACTTTCACTGTGGCATTTACCTGCACTTTACAACTGCAACATATATAAATTCTTCAGTACACATACAATTTTCCTTTCAACTAATCTTAACAATGATAAAATAATTCAATTCCTCGGCCGTAATCTTCACTCATTTTGCATGAGGGTATTCAATGAATGTGTTTCTGGACTTCCGCCTGGCCACAACCTAACAATGGGCTTTCTAAACCCAGTGGTGTCCCTACATATGAAATACCCAGGCATAACCAGTCATGATATTCAGTCCTTGTGATGTTCCTATGTGGGAAGGATCATGCAATCTATTCCAGCTAGACCAAGCTCTGCAAAGTGGCCAAAAAAGTGACAACCCATCGCCCCCAGCCTTGGCGGCTTTGCCATACGCGGTGTACCAATTATTTCAATATTGTTAATATAGGCACACAACCTACGCTGGAGTGCATGGGATTACTTCTGTATGTTAACGATAGCCTGCATGTTCCAACTCTGGCAGATCTCACATGGACTTCAGAACCGATTGTGTCCAGACATTCAGGGCTTACCTAATCCAGAAAGCATCGATTTCCAAGATGTAAAATGAACTATTTCTACACATATCTATGTGGAACAGGCCGTGATAGGGAGTTGAAATGCAAAAGTGCCAAATAAGCTACATTTGCAGGTGAACTCCACAAGTAATCCATTTTTTCTTCTGCTGTCATGGCAGACTATGATTTGATCCAGTGCAGACAATTTTTAGATGTCATGCAATTTTTAGTAGAAAGTAAAGTAAGACATACTATAGTGAAGCCAACCCTTCATCAACACGCCGAGTAGTGACCAACTGTGTTAATTTTGTTAAGCCACCCTCCTGAGAACAGTTCCAGCTTACACGGATGAATTAAGGTTCCCTGGTAGAAATTACTGACCTGCAACACTGGTTTTCCAGTATGGATTATTTGAAGAACTGAAATATTGGCCACGAGAGGGACTTTTGATATTTAAAAAAACTTGCAACACTTTCAATGCATTTATTTGTGGGCCAAGTAACCAAGCATCTTTAGAAACTAAAGCAATGATTTGCTTTGCCAAAGTAGCATATTTTTCATAAGAGTTGAAAACATCTTAAATTCACATTTACACATAGAGTTCAGGCTTAGGGACCAAGTAAAGTTAAAGTGGCTTTTATTAGGAATGAGAAATATATTCCCTGAAAGCAACATATTTTAAAGTATAACATTAAAAAATGATAAATAGGATCCACAACCGGCAACGCCTATCAAAACTAGAAACATGTCAGTATATGGAACCACACATTGTGCTAATGGCCTCCTATTGCAAGAAAAACACTTGCCCATTGCACACTCAAATGCTCTGCACCTGGGGACCGAAAACATACAAGCCATCCTACACTACACATTCATGTTGTGTGTATACTGTGATACTAAATCATTCACAAAGCAATGAGTGAGGTCTTTCATTTATGCATTGTCTGTTCATATGTGGTTGCAATTTGTATAGAGCACTGGACTGGATATTGGACAGGTATCATTCGACTAGCTTGCATTCCTAATAAGCCCGGAAAACGTCGTCAGCTGCAAATATTTAATTTGCGAAATGTATGGTGCGCTCTTAAATGTGATGAATGACGATACACTAACTTATTTGCTAAGCAGACAATGGAATCAGACCATATGGCTATTTCTACCCCAGCCTCCGGGTCAGCCACAAAACCATCCAGAAGTTAAACAGGAGGTCTAACCTGTTCATTTGAAATCACAAAAAACGAAAAATAATTGGGTGTCCTGCACACATAAAAGGGACACTCCATCTAGCAGTATACCCACAAGCAAGTTTGACTAACCGCTAATTTTCTGTATCAGCCAAAAAGTCTAGAATAAAGTCGTGCAATTGTATTAATAGGTTTTCCATTTCCCTTACAGAAGAAACACATGCACTTGCATCAGGACATTCGGAAGACCTATTCTCCTGCTCAACTTGCAAGGGAATTAATCTGGCTCTCATTTCAGTAAAGTTCAGCCCTTTGGAGTGCTTTCTCTCTCACAGAACAGTTGGAATCAGATTATTTGAAGTAAGTCTTCTATTTTAATTGTTTTTGAACAGACCAACTCATCCTGGGTCCTCTTGGTCGATTATCAGTATGCAATTCCAGAGCATAATACCGAATATTAAACAGACCGCAGTATACCCTCCGCACACAGGCTTATGGATCCAATTCTAACCACCATGTGCACAATACCCACGGGTTTGAGAATAATATAAATGAATTACAGAAATTAAAACAGTAACCCTTAGATGTGCCTTGTTGGCACAAAAAAAGGACAGTTCACTCCAATGTGTTTAATTTACTTTTTAATTGTTCATACCTTCCTGAATACAAATCCTTTTGTTTTAATTTTTTAAATAGACTCAAATGACTGTCTTCCAATGCCTGCAATCTCTCCCTAGGGTCGGCCATTTTGTCCCCGTGGTATTTGTTACAAAGTTAGTCATCTCTTCTTTCTACCCTTCTCCCATGAGAATATTAGTTACTTTGTAACAAAGGCTGTGGAGAGTACGTAAACAATTAAAATAAAACCAGGAAATGGAAATCAGGGGGTTGAAATGACTAATAGTATTAGAATAAAAGCAATTGCATTCAGGAAGGTATGGCCACTTTAAAAGAATAAACACAGTGAACTGTCCCTTTAATGGAAAACGCAGCCCTTGGAGTTTACTACAAAATATAGCGCATCCTCCCTCTTAACAAAGAACCCTCCCTCCTTACCGGATGAGCGAGTCATCTCCTGCGGAGAGGCAGCCTTCGGAAACTGTGCTCCTGGGTCTGCACTGTGCAGGTAGTTTGAGGCATCATATCCAACTCAAGCCGATCATGCTGCAGCCTGACCTGCTTTTGCAACATTGTAGTAGAAGGTCAGCTTGAGTCGGATATGATGCCTCATAGTTGTGCCTGCACTATTCAGTCCCATTCAAACCGTGTAGTGCGAAATGGTGCCAGCGGGCAGGTCCAAGACCACGGTTTCCTGAGGGTACCTCGCCATGGTCTTTGCTATCGTTTTATATGCCGCTATTAAAAATGGACAGACCAGTCTCCAGTTTCCTCCCTCTCTGGTGTATGGTTTCTGTATAACAAATATCCCCGGGTCCCATGGGATCTTACATTTCGTAATCTCCCATATGAGATTTTTAACTTGGCGCCAGAATTGAGATATTTGTGGGCACTCCCACCACATGTGTATGAATGTGCCTGGTGTGTTACACCCCCTCCAGCAGTCTGGTGACGCCGAGGGGTGCATTTTATGGATTCTTTGAGGTGTGAGATACCATCGAGAGGCTACTTTGTATGCAGTTTCCTGCGTCGCTACTGAGATCGTGGGGGTTCCAATTCTCTTCCAAATGATTTCCCACTGGTTGGGAGTTATGGTACATTGTAGGTCTTGCTCCCATTTATCCTGTATGCTTCCCAAGTCTGAGGTTGAGTTCTGTTGGAGGATCTTGTATATATGAGATATCAGGCCTTTTTTAGCTGTATGATTTTGTAAGTGAGATTCGAACTGTGTTAGGTGTCGTGTTGCTGCGTCTGACAATGATGGTTGGCGGAGCCAATGGGATAATTGTGCGTAGTGGAAGAATTCTGTTTGCGAGAGGCTAAAGTCTTGTCTGCATTTATTAAAAGTTTTTAGAGTTTTCCCTTCGAACAAATCGGCGATGAATCTGCAGCCGCCTCTGACCCAGGGCATGAAGCTCACCCCCGAATAAGCCGGGGGGAAATCTGGGTTGTGTATTATCGCTGTGAGTGGTGCCGGAAAGGTTGTGAGTTTGAAATCTTTAGTGGCCTTTTTCCAGACTTTAGTGAATGCCGACGAACCGGTAGCTATTGTCAGTGTCGGGGATCTGTCTGTGTCTAGAAGCCACAGCTGGTGTCTCAGCAGACCGTGTTGCATTTCATGCTCTATATTAATCCAGGGTGTTTCTAGTTGGCCATGACACTAGGCCCAGGCCGTTTTTAGCTTTGTGGCCAAATAATATAGTTTGACGTCTGGTACTCCCAGTCCGCCTAGCTTCCTATGGTGCGTTAAGATAGATCTTTTGATGCGAGGGTGCTTGCCCCCCCCATATGAACTTGATTAGGGCCAATTGCCATTTAGAAAGAACTGTGTTAGGGATATGGATGGGCATTGCTTCAAATGTATATAACAACCGGGGTAGAATCATCATTTTCACAGTGTTTATCCAACCTATCCATGATGTTATTCGGGGGCCCCATCGTTCTAGGTCTTTCGTTATGTCAGTCCAGAGCCGTGGGTAGTTACTTTTGTATAATTCGGACGGTTTTGGTGTCAAATAGATCCCCAGATATTTGAGCGGTTTCGCGGTTAGTTTAAAGGGGGAGTGAAGGGAGATGTATGTCGAGAGGTCTGAGGTAGCGTTAATCAACATAATTTCTGATTTGTCAGCATTGATTTTGAGGCCAGAGACCTTGCCGTATGAGAGTCCAGTAGTGATATTAGTTTGGGCAAAGATGATTTGGGGTCTGTCAACGTCAGGATCATATCATCCGCGAATAATGATATCTTGTGGTCTGTGTTGCCTATCTGTATTCCCTTAATGTGGGGGTCTGAGCGTATCCTCGTGGCTAGGGGTTCAAGGCTAAGGGCGAATAATAGTAGGGAGAGGGGGCAGCCCTGACGTGTCCCTCTCTGAAGGGGGAACGGTTTAGAATGGGAGCCATTCACTAGTACGGTTGCTTGGGGATTGGAGTAACTTGCCATAATCCTGGCTATCATTAACGGGCCAAAGCCCATTTTGGTCAGGACTGCCGTGAGTAACGGCCACTCGACATGATCAAACGCCTTTTCAGCATCTAGGGATAAAGTTATCGCGTCCTTGAATGACCGGTTGGCTTTCTCTATTAGGTGGATCAGCCGTCGTGTATTATCGCTTGTGGTTCTGCCTGCTATGAACCCCGCTTGGTCTGGGTGTATTATGAGAGGCATTAGGGGGACTTAAACGATTTGCCAGTATTTTCGTAAATAGTTTTACATCAATGTTTAGGAGGGAGATCGGGGCGGTACGACGTACATTTATTTGTGGGTTTGCCGGGTTTGGGGAATAATGATATGGTTGCCGTTAGCATCGTTGGAGTGACTGTTCCTTGGGTTGCGAAAGAATTGAAGAGCTTAGTCAGGAGTGGGGTGAGCAACGTTTGTAAAAAATTCCTGTGAACCCGTCGGGACCTGGGGATTTGTGAAGTTGTAGTTGTTTAATGGCAGTCATCACTTCCGATTCTTGGATGTCACTTTCTAGATAGTCTCGCCATTCACAGGGTACGGAGCTGAGTGTTGTTTGGTGGAGAAAGTCATTAATATCTGTAGGGTTGGGCAATTCAGAAGTGTATAGCGCTTTGTAATATTCCCTAAAGGTGTCTATTTTATCCGGTAGAGAGTGTGCCCACCCCTGTGAGGTTTCTATAGATTGAATGAAGCGGTCGGATGACTGTTCTTTTAGTCGGTTTGCTAGCCATTTGTCAGCCTTGTCTGATTGTTTGTAGTACTGCTGGCGTGTTCGGAGTAGGGAGTATTGTGTTTTATCATTCAATAAGGAGTACAAAAGCCCCTTGGTATGTTGCCATTCCCTGAGGGATTTCAAACTTTGAGTTTGTAAATAGTGCGCATGTGCCGTCTCAGTGGCTTGAGACAGTGTTGCATGATTGCGATATGATCTCTCCCCAACCACCGCTTTCAGGGCATCCCATTGGACAGCTATCTGTATGTCAGAATGTTTGTGTATAATTAAATAGTCGCTAATCGCTTTTTCAATTTATTGTGTAGCAATCGGATCTTTAAAGATCAGTGGGTTGAGGTGCCAGTGTCTTGAGGGGGGCTTGGATTTTTCTGGGGAGTAACTTATGGCGACTGGGGCGTGGTCCGAGTAAGCAAGTACTCCTATGTCTGCCATTATCACTTTATCTAATTCACATCTATCAATAAAAATGTAGTCGATTCTTGTGGAGCTTCGATGGACGTGTGAGAAGAATGTGTATTTAGCTGTGCCCGGGTGTTTTTCTCGCCAACAGTCAGCTAGTCCCATAGTATCGAATTTCATTTTTATCTTTTTGGACATGGTCAGGGAGCCTGATGACATTGTCCCCTGCCTGTCTAGACTGGGGCTCCAGATGGAGTTCAGGTCTCCTCCCAGAATAGTGATTCCTTCCCTGAATGTGTATAGAATATCTAGGAAGTCCGATAAGAATGTCATTTGGCCCTGATTAGGGGAGTATACTGAACAGAGGGTGTACATTTGTCCCCGGATCAGTCCTTTCACTAGAGCGTATCGACCATTTGGGTCTAAAATGGATGATATAGGGGTAAAGCCTAAATCGTTATGTACCAATATTGCGACTCCCGCTCTCTTTGTGGGGGCATGTGCCTTCAGGCGGGTCTTGTATTTGGGATGCCCGAGGAGATCTGCATCTGATTTTAGAAGGTGAGTTTCCTGTAGCAATAATATGTTATTGTCGGTGAGCAGTGCTTCCCTGAACAAACGTTTCCTCTTAATGGGAGAATTTAACCCTTTGACATTATATGTTATACATTTAAGCATAATCGGGGTGGTATAAGAGCAATTCCATTTATCCTAGACTTTCGTATCTGATTCGTACTGATATGAGATTGATCATGATTCCACAGACAACTCAAATTGTATATAATAAAACAAATCTGCAAGTAGCAGTAAGAAACTTTAAACAGTAAACACTTTTGGTTTAAACCTGAGGGTTGAGGTGGTATTATCAACCTTTCGAGAGCGGGTGGCGTAGCAGCACACCTCAAGAGTCTCGTGGCGGTACCAAGTCCAGTAGGTGATGGAGAGAATAGCTATATAGGTGTAGGGAGTACTTACAGTTCTTGTTCCCATTCTCTCAGGTCCATGAACTGACCAAGGGCAATGCACGGTGTGGCTCTCTAGGTGAATGAGGGGTGCCGTCCCCATTTTATAAATCACTCTGGAGCATTGGAGCTGTCTGCTCTAGATGGGCTAGAGCGTGTAGATGCTTCTCTGCGCCTGTCTCTTTGTCTCCGATTGTTGTTTGGACGTTTCACTAGTGTCCATGGCCATGGGGTGGTCCCTTTGTAGATCCTTTCAGGTGGTTGAGATTCTTCTTTATGTTGGAATTCAATGATGTCCTCAAATTCTGTAAGGGTGGTCGCTGTCCTTTCTCTGCCTTTCTACTGGAACTGGATGGCGAAGGGATAGAGCCAACGATAAAGTATATTCTTATTACGCAGAAAATCTGTTGCGGGTTTCAGTTTGGCTCTTCTTTGGAGAGTCGATGGAGCAAGATCCTGAAAAACCTGGAATGTGTGATCGTTCCACATTAAGTCCCCAAGTCCTTTATCACGAAGATGAAGTGCTATTTTTTCCTTGAGTTTGTAATTGGCGAATTACACCAGTATGTCTCTAGGGGGTTGACCGGCCTCCTTGGGTTTGGGGCCCGTCCGGTGTACTCTGGCATATCTATACTCCGGCGGGGATGTGTCGGGAGTTAGGGCCAAAAATATTTTCGTCACCATTCCTTCGATATCCATTTGTTCAAGTCCTTCTTTTTTTTTTTTTTTACAAACATTTTATTGAAACAAAAACAGGGTTCAATGCAATCACAGCTAATAGACACTTTGCATTGAGAGGTAGAAAACAAGGTCATTAGGCATGAGTAATGCGCGGATCAACCTAAAGGTCTAGTAGGATATACAATGGAACAATATAATGTAAATTCGTCAAACGGGAAATAACGCAATCATTAATGTTTACAAGCAATTCTAGCATGTTCGGTCTGGGTGTCGTCATACGTTTCATGGCTATGGGTGGGATGTATACGGTGACTAAATACATTCCATTGGTTTAAGTAATTCTCTCTGTTAGGTGAAGGTGGGAACAGTGTCATCGCATGATACTCCAATTGTGCATGGAAAAAGAGAATGTTGCGCCAAAGTATTTGATGGACCATAGGTCCGCTTCCGGGAGGTATGTACCCACAACATGCATTAGTTTCAGAATTCGTGTCCAACTATATATGGGTGCTCTGGTAATAAGGGGCCAGCGATCTAGGGTATAATCTTCAATAAGTAAGAGACCCGTAATTGGCATTGGCGATATCGTATCTTCTAAAAGGTGCAGTTCTTGTGAAGGGATCAACTGCAGCCAAGGGAGAGTGTGTTGAAGTTGGGAGGCATATCTGTACAATTCAAAGTTTGGCAGTGCCATGCCGCCGTCTATTTTTCTTAGCATAAGGGTGTTCAAGGCGACTCTATGACGTTTATTCCCCCATATGAATGAGGCAATGTTTGAGTTCAGTGTAGTGAACCATTTAGGGGGGATTACGTGTGGCAAGACTTGAAATATATATAAGAGGATGGGTAGAACCACCATCTTGATGAGAGAGATTCTGCCCGGGGTCGTTAAAGGTAATGTTTGCCATCTAGCAAGGTTGTGAAGTATCTTAGTGTATTTAGAGTGTAAGTTCACCGTGGTGGTCATGTTAATATCAGATGTGATTTCTATGCCTAAATATACAAACTGCGAGGTAACCCATTCAATTCCTATGTCAGGGAGCATCATGGGACCCATGTGTCGTATGCTACCCTGTGGCAAAGCATACGATTTGTTTTTGTTAATCGTAAGACCTGAATATTCCCCAAAGTGCGTAATTGCAGTCAGCAGTCTAGGGGCATTAACTGCCGGGTCCGAAATATATAGCAACAGGTCATCGGCATACAGTGACACCAAATGTGTTGTGTCCAATATCTTGATGCCACAGTCAAGGTAATAAGTCCGCAGTGCGATGGCCAAGGGTTCTGTCACTAATGCATACAAGGACGGGGACAATGGGCAGCCCTGCCTGGTGCCCCGTGACAACATAAATGGTTCTGAAAGGTCGCCATTGATTAGAATCCGTGCTTGTGGGGAAGTATAATTAGCCAAGATCATTTTACGAAATGTCTGTCCAATACCTATTTTTTCCAGTACAATCTCTACAAATGGCCACTCCACCCTATCAAAAGCTTTTTCTGCGTCAAGGGATAAAAGGAAGGTGCTCTCCCCTGTTCTATGCACCTTATCTGTGAGATGTATAAGTTTGCGAGTATTATCACCCACCATCCGGCCCAGGACAAACCCTGACTGGTCCGGATGGATAAGAGCCGGAAGTAAAGGAGCTAGCCTATTTGCTAGGATTTTAGAGTATAATTTAACATCCTGGTTTAACAGAGATATAGGTCTATACGAACTACAGCCAT
>JAVXUN010000039.1:51933-63369 GCA_035591995.1 Stereochilus marginatus | reverse complement strand
CCAATAGTATTCGCAAGTAGAACCCTAACCAACACTGAAAGGAACTACGCCCATATTGAGAAGGAGGCTTTAGCCATACTATGGGCCTGTCAACACTTCCATGTTTATCTCATTGGCCACCCTGTGAAAATAATGACAGACCACAAACCACTAATCCCGATATTCAAAGGGTCTGCACCTCACCTGCCCGCGAAGCTCGAGAGGTGGTTACTTCAACTACAGAAATACGATGTTGACGTGGGGTTCCGCGCTGGCGCGGACAACCCCGCTGACTATCTGTCATGACACCCACGGCCAGCCACGCCTACAGAGACAAAAGAAGCCCTACACACAGAAGAACATGTGTGTCATGTCGTTGCCTGTGCCAGACCAAAAACACTCAGCATAGACGAGCTCATTCGCGAGACACAGACAGACCCATGTCTACAAAAGACCAGTGAAGCCATCAGAACAGGAGAATGGAAGATGTTCCTCACCAACATGCACTAACGGACACCGGAAGCACAAGAATGCCTTCACGCTATTTTTAGCATACGCCAGGAACTCTCCATCTCGAGCGAGGGGCTCATCCTATGTTGACACTGAATAGTGATTCCAGCCTCGCTAGAATCAAGAGCCTTAAAACTTGCACACGCCGGTCACCAAGGGATCTCAAAATCGCACGCATTCCTTTGCTCAAGAGTATGGATTCCACATGAATTCAAAAAGATAACTGATCTCGTCAACCAATGCACCAAATGCCAGGCGACAGGCCGACTAGCTGCACCTGTACCTCTACAATGTCCACCACGGGCAACCACCAGACGGCAATCCATCTCAATCAACTTCTGCTCGCTCCACCAAGACTCCTATCTCCTAGTAGTGATTGATGAGCACACGAGATACCCAGAGGTTGAACCCGTCAAATCCACAGACGCAACCAGTGTCATCACAGCTCTTGAAAAAATATTTGCTGTCCATGGCATCCCAACAGACTTGAAAAGTGACAACGGCCCGCCATTCACAAGCAAAGACCTCAAATCATTCCTAGATGCTTACAATGTCCGTCACCATCACATCACCCCCTGCTGGCCACAAGCCAATGGGGACGCCGAACGATTTATGAGAACCTTAAACAAAACATTGCGGATAGCGAAAAGCAAAGCAATACCTTGGCTCCCCGAAGTGTACAGGTTCTTGAGGGTCTATCGTCAAACACCGCACTCGTCCACCGGTGTCTGCCCCGCCGCCTTGATGTTCGGGGTACCCATTCAAGTAGACCTTCCACAGCACCACACGTCATGGGAAAAACAGGAAATTGATGAGGAAAAGGTGGAAATAAAGCGAAGAACACACAACGATAAAGAGAGTCACAAAAGAGGGGCAGCGCCACACACCCTCATCGAGGGGTGTTCAGCCATGCTTCAAACTCGGTCTCCCCACGGCAAACTCTCGACACCTTTTGAAACCCGGCCATGGACCATCACGAAGACGAAAGATAGCATGATCACTGCCACACGAGGGACTGAAACTGTGACTAGAAATGCCTCATTCTTCAAACGCGTACCACCTGACATGTGGACAGAGGAGCCCAATCACCGATGCGATCAAGATACTATGAGCCTGGATGACATCGCAGAGACTTCAACCATCGCCAGCTCACCGACCACCTCTATGGACATACCCCCAGTCCACACTGCCGTGATGGACTCAGTGGATGTCAGTGAGGCACCGTCAAGCTGTCCCCAACGAAGCACAAAGACCAGATACAATCTGAGATCACGGTTGGCACCATCCTCCAGTCTGAGGGGATATGTCGTCAACGGGATATATCAAAGACTGACATCAAACAACTGTTAGTTAAAAGGGGATGTGACATCTGTATGAGAGAAACCGACCGCCCCGCGGTCTAGTATATCCCAGTCAGCACGTCATGGCGCACGGGCCATGACGTGATGTATGCAAAATAAAGCTGGGGGCGTTTGCCAGCTAGGGCATTCGCGCGCCGACCCAACAATGGTGTGGAGGTGTATTATTGGGTGATCGTGATCCTGCTATTCAGTGGGGCCTGCTGTCCCCCACACCACACTGGCGACGAGCGGGTCGTCACCTGCGCGTGTTCCGCACTTCCTGCTGCACGGGACACGTCCTGCTGGACGCCCGACTCCGCATCCCGCTCCCGCTGTGTGAGCGCGCTCTCTCCTCTTCTGCCTGCCGCTCACCCACGTGGAGCTGCCGCTCCGTGGCGATCCTGCCTGCCGCATACAGCACCACGCGGCCTGCCTCCAGCTCTGCCATCATCGCCTTTCAGCTTGGTTCGCGGCTGCACTGGGTCCTTCAGGGCCGGTGTGCCCACGCATCTGCCTGCAGAAAACGCCACAGGTCTGTGCCTTACTGCCACCAGTGCACCCGCTCCTCCACAGGTTCCTGCCCACTGTAACCTGACTGTTGCAGCCTCTCCCTCATCAGGGACCAGCCATCAATTTGAATTGTTGACCCATCTCTGTGCACTTTACTTGCTGGGCCCTTGTGAAACCTCAGCCCGAGTACTGCTCCCAACTGCCTGGCCTGCACGGAGTGTGCTGGGCCCCATTGCTGCATCTTGTGCCTCACTCGCTGGCGCTCACCAGATTTGACTATTCTCTACCCCTGGGTGACAATCTAGTGCCTCCTAATGTCTGACCCAGAGACCCCGGTGACCCGCCCCCGTCGCTATTCCGTGGGGCGGGCGAGTCCTGCATCCCCCTCCAACTTGCACGGGGATGAGACTCTAGGGTCCACGCCAAAGGACACCAGTGGCAACACTTTCATGTCACCATTCAATCCGTACACTCCAGCCACCAACATAGGTCTACGCTGGGACATATGGATCCAGATGTTTGAACTGCATCTACAAGCTAGAGACATTGATGATAGTGCCCGACGCAGAGTCCTCCTACTCCTAAATCTGGGGCCACAGACCCTACGTCTGTTCAACTCCATTCCTGGCAGAGGCCAGGCCACCGATTATCAAGCAGCTGTTGACGCTCTCAACGCAAAATTCAAGCCAAAAATAAGCAAAGACTATGAGCGATTTCAAATGAGCTTGGCCCGCCAAAAACCGGGCGAGAAAATTGATGAATTCCACGCCCGCCTCAGGGAAATGGCAAGTTCTTGTGCCCACCCAGATGAAGAATACGCCATTCGGCAGCAAGTCATTTTTGGTCTCTCCTCGGACAAACTTCGCCGGATGATCCTCTCGGAGGATGATGTCCCACTGGACCGCATCCTGAGCATGGGCCGCCAACGTGAGCTCACCGACGCCCACGCAGCGTCTATGGAAGCTGCCATGAGAAAGATGCCGTTTGACTTGGAGTCCACTCCCACTGAACTTGTGGCTGCGGTGAGTGATCGGCGCCGCGCTGACAACCCCCGCCGACAAGACCACCCGCCATACAACTCCCAAAGGACCCAATCCTGTAGGTGGTGTGGTGGTCGTTGGCACCAAGGTGAACCGTGCCCTGCGCAAGGCGCGACGTGCCGAAAATGCGGAGTTCTGAATCACTTCGCCTCCGTATGTATCAACAGTCAATACCGGCGAAGAGCACCTTTTGACCGCAGAGACAACGAGCAACAGAAGGAACCGCCTGCAGAAAGACCCCACCAAGACGGGACTTCTCCGGCGAAACACAAGCCCACATACAGGAAAACAGGAAAAGCCAGGACCGTGAAAGAAGAGGATGAAGAAACCTCGTATGATGAGTACTCTGAGGAAGATGCAAAGCAACCAACCGGCAGCACAACGCGACGAAATAACAGAGAATACGCCAACCGCATCTCCACTCGTGTGACGCCTACACACTCTGACTCATCAAGCGAGGGAGAGTCTACCGACGACGACTTCCAGCAACCACGAAGCAACAAAAAAAAACCTCATGGTGAGAGGGTTCACATGATCTCGACAATCATCCCAAGCAAGAGGACAAGAAACCGCTGTCACACACAGCCAACATGTTCAGTAGACATAGATGGCATACCTGCAAAGATGATCGTTGACACTGGAGCAACTGTCAATGTCATGCCATTATCGAAGTTCAATAGACTCAGCTACCAGCCGGAACTACAGTCCAAGACAGTCAAACTCTATGCCTATGGCGCAAAGTCAGCACTACCTGTAGTGGGGTCCTTCAAACCCGAGTTCACCTTCAATGATCACAGCTGCAAGGCCAGAATATACGTAGTGGACGCCGGCATAGAGACCCTTCTAAGCTGCAAGACGGCTGAAAAATTAAAAATCATCCAGTTTGCATTTCGTCTTCACTCTGACAAAATTGAATCACTCCTCCGAAGACATAAGTCCATTTTCAAAGGCATAGGATGCCTAAAAGGGAGGGTCATCACCCTCCATATTGATCCAACCATCGAGCCGAAGGCTGTGCGACACCGGCGAGTGCCTTTCCACATGCGTCAAGCAGTAGAGGAGGAGCTGGCCATGCTCGAAGAAAACGGAATCATTGAGAAGACGTCGGGTCCCACACCGTGGGTCTCCCCCATGGTGGTCACCGCCAAGCCGAAACAACCCCACGCAGTCCGCATATGCATTGACATGCGACTGCCCAATGCAGCCATCGGTAGGGAGCGCCACGTAACACCAACCATTGATGAAATTGTGGTGGATCTAACTGGAGCAACAACCTTCAGCAAACTAGATCTACGCTCTGGATATCACCAACTGAAGCTTGCGCGAAAATCCAGATATATCACGACGTTCTCGTCACATGTGGGGCTCCGTCGCTACAGGAGACTGAATTTTGGGATCTCCTCTGCGGCTGAGATTTTCCAGAATGAAATCCGCAGAGTACTACAAGACTTACCGGGCACGCTAAATGTCAGCGACGACATTTTAGTGTATGGTCACTCCAAAGAAGAACATTTTGAGCGTCTGCAAGCTGTCCTGAAGAGGATCGAAGAATCTGGTCTGACACTACACAGAGATAAGTGCCAGTTCGAGCAGGATGAGCTCTGTTTCTTTGGATATATATTCAGCAAGCACGGGGTGTCGGCTGACCCGGCCAAGGTTGCAGATGTGAAAAGTGCTGCTGCCCCCACATCTGCGAGCGAGGTCCGCAGCTTCATGGGAATGGCCACGTACTGCGCCAGATTCATCCCCAACCTGGCAACTATTGCGGCACCACTCCGCGCCCTAACAAAACAGGACTGCCCATGGACGTGGGACACCATTCACCAATCGGCCTTCCAAGAAATCAAAGACACTCTGTTAGCTGACACAGTAATGGCCTACTTCAACATTGCACGTCGAACAGAACTACTAGTGGACGCCAGTCCCGTAGGACTGGGTGCAGTGCTTACCCAAGTAACAGAAGATGGCTCGTCAGTCCCAATAGCGTTCGCTAGCAGGACACTAACTAACACTGAGAAAAACTATGCCCATATTGAGAAGGAAGCCTTAGCCATACTGTGGGCCTGTCAACACTTCCATGTGTACCTCATTGGCCACCCTGTCAGAATAATGACTGACCACAAACCACTTATTCCGATATTTAAAGGATCTGCGCCACACCCTCCTGCGAGGATTGAACGGTGGTTGCTCCAACTACAAAAATACGACGTCGATGTAGTGTTCCGCGCAGGCGCAGACAACCCGGCAGACTATCTGTCGCGACACCCGCGGCCAGCCACGACTGCAGAGGCGAAAGAAGCCCTGCACACAGAAGAACATGTGTGTCACGTGATTGTTTGCGCCAGACCCAAAACACTCAACATTGACGAGCTCATTCGTGAAACACAGACAGACCCGTGCCTACAAAAGACCCGAGAAGCCATCAAAACGGGAGAGTGGAAGCTGTTCCTCACTAACATGCATCAACGGACCCCAGAAGCACAAGAATACCTTCAGGCCATCTTCAGCATACGCCATGAACTCTCCATCTCTAGCGAGGGGCTCCTCCTGCGAGGACACCGAATTGTAATCCCAGCGTCGTTGGAATCGAGAGCTCTAAAACTTGCACACGCTGGCCATCAAGGAATCTCAAAATCACATGCATTTCTTCGGTCAAGAGTGTGGCTTCCACATGGATTCAAAAAAATAACTAACCTCGTCAACCAATGTGCAGAATGCCAAGCTACGGGCCGTCCAGCGGCGCCGGTCCCTATACAATGTCCACCACGAGCAAACACCAGATGGCAGTCTGTTTCAATTGACTTCTGCTCACTCCACCAAGACTCATACCTCTTGGTAGCAATAGATGAACACACGAGATACCCAGAGGTTGAGCCCGTAAGATCGACGGACGCGGCCAGTGTCATCACTGCTCTGGAGAAGATATTCGCTGTCCATGGCATCCCAACAGAATTGAAAAGTGACAACGGCCCGCCGTTCACAAGCAAAGACCTCAAATTGTTCCTGGATGCTTACAATGTCCGTCACCATCGCATCACCCCCTGCTGGCCACAAGCCAATGGGGACGCAGAACGATTTATGAGAACTTTAAACAAAACATTGCGGATAGCGAAAAGCAAAGCAATACCTTGGCTCCCCGAAGTGTACAGGTTCTTGAGGGTCTATCGTCAAACACCGCACTCGTCCACCGGTGTCTGCCCCGCCGCCTTGATGTTCGGGGTACCCATTCAAGTAGACCTTCCACAGCACCACACGTCATGGGAAAAACAGGAAATTGATGAGGAAAAGGTGGAAATAAAGCGAAGAACACACAACGATAAAGAGAGTCACAAAAGAGGGGCAGCGCCACACACCCTCATCGAGGGGTGTTCAGCCATGCTTCAAACTCGGTCTCCCCACGGCAAACTCTCGACACCTTTTGAAACCCGGCCATGGACCATCACGAAGACGAAAGATAGCATGATCACTGCCACACGAGGGACTGAAACTGTGACTAGAAATGCCTCATTCTTCAAACGCGTACCACCTGACATGTGGACAGAGGAGCCCAATCACCGATGCGATCAAGATACTATGAGCCTGGATGACATCGCAGAGACTTCAACCATCGCCAGCTCACCGACCACCTCTATGGACATACCCCCAGTCCACACTGCCGTGATGGACTCAGTGGATGTCAGTGAGGCACCGTCAAGCTGTCCCCAACGAAGCACAAAGACCAGATACAATCTGAGATCACGGTTGGCACCATCCTCCAGTCTGAGGGGATATGTCGTCAACGGGATATATCAAAGACTGACATCAAACAACTGTTAGTTAAAAGGGGATGTGACATCTGTATGAGAGAAACCGACCGCCCCGCGGTCTAGTATATCCCAGTCAGCACGTCATGGCGCACGGGCCATGACGTGATGTATGCAAAATAAAGCTGGGGGCGTTTGCCAGCTAGGGCATTCGCGCGCCGACCCAACAATGGTGTGGAGGTGTATTATTGGGTGATCGTGATCCTGCTATTCAGTGGGGCCTGCTGTCCCCCACACCACACTGGCGACGAGCGGGTCGTCACCTGCGCGTGTTCCGCACTTCCTGCTGCACGGGACACGTCCTGCTGGACGCCCGACTCCGCATCCCGCTCCCGCTGTGTGAGCGCGCTCTCTCCTCTTCTGCCTGCCGCTCACCCACGTGGAGCTGCCGCTCCGTGGCGATCCTGCCTGCCGCATACAGCACCACGCGGCCTGCCTCCAGCTCTGCCATCATCGCCTTTCAGCTTGGTTCGCGGCTGCACTGGGTCCTTCAGGGCCGGTGTGCCCACGCATCTGCCTGCAGAAAACGCCACAGGTCTGTGCCTTACTGCCACCAGTGCACCCGCTCCTCCACAGGTTCCTGCCCACTGTAACCTGACTGTTGCAGCCTCTCCCTCATCAGGGACCAGCCATCAATTTGAATTGTTGACCCATCTCTGTGCACTTTACTTGCTGGGCCCTTGTGAAACCTCAGCCCGAGTACTGCTCCCAACTGCCTGGCCTGCACGGAGTGTGCTGGGCCCCATTGCTGCATCTTGTGCCTCACTCGCTGGCGCTCACCAGATTTGACTATTCTCTACCCCTGGGTGACAATCTAGTGCCTCCTAATGTCTGACCCAGAGACCCCGGTGACCCGCCCCCGTCGCTATTCCGTGGGGCGGGCGAGTCCTGCATCCCCCTCCAACTTGCACGGGGATGAGACTCTAGGGTCCACGCCAAAGGACACCAGTGGCAACACTTTCATGTCACCATTCAATCCGTACACTCCAGCCACCAACATAGGTCTACGCTGGGACATATGGATCCAGATGTTTGAACTGCATCTACAAGCTAGAGACATTGATGATAGTGCCCGACGCAGAGTCCTCCTACTCCTAAATCTGGGGCCACAGACCCTACGTCTGTTCAACTCCATTCCTGGCAGAGGCCAGGCCACCGATTATCAAGCAGCTGTTGACGCTCTCAACGCAAAATTCAAGCCAAAAATAAGCAAAGACTATGAGCGATTTCAAATGAGCTTGGCCCGCCAAAAACCGGGCGAGAAAATTGATGAATTCCACGCCCGCCTCAGGGAAATGGCAAGTTCTTGTGCCCACCCAGATGAAGAATACGCCATTCGGCAGCAAGTCATTTTTGGTCTCTCCTCGGACAAACTTCGCCGGATGATCCTCTCGGAGGATGATGTCCCACTGGACCGCATCCTGAGCATGGGCCGCCAACGTGAGCTCACCGACGCCCACGCAGCGTCTATGGAAGCTGCCATGAGAAAGATGCCGTTTGACTTGGAGTCCACTCCCACTGAACTTGTGGCTGCGGTGAGTGATCGGCGCCGCGCTGACAACCCCCGCCGACAAGACCACCCGCCATACAACTCCCAAAGGACCCAATCCTGTAGGTGGTGTGGTGGTCGTTGGCACCAAGGTGAACCGTGCCCTGCGCAAGGCGCGACGTGCCGAAAATGCGGAGTTCTGAATCACTTCGCCTCCGTATGTATCAACAGTCAATACCGGCGAAGAGCACCTTTTGACCGCAGAGACAACGAGCAACAGAAGGAACCGCCTGCAGAAAGACCCCACCAAGACGGGACTTCTCCGGCGAAACACAAGCCCACATACAGGAAAACAGGAAAAGCCAGGACCGTGAAAGAAGAGGATGAAGAAACCTCGTATGATGAGTACTCTGAGGAAGATGCAAAGCAACCAACCGGCAGCACAACGCGACGAAATAACAGAGAATACGCCAACCGCATCTCCACTCGTGTGACGCCTACACACTCTGACTCATCAAGCGAGGGAGAGTCTACCGACGACGACTTCCAGCAACCACGAAGCAACAAAAAAAAACCTCATGGTGAGAGGGTTCACATGATCTCGACAATCATCCCAAGCAAGAGGACAAGAAACCGCTGTCACACACAGCCAACATGTTCAGTAGACATAGATGGCATACCTGCAAAGATGATCGTTGACACTGGAGCAACTGTCAATGTCATGCCATTATCGAAGTTCAATAGACTCAGCTACCAGCCGGAACTACAGTCCAAGACAGTCAAACTCTATGCCTATGGCGCAAAGTCAGCACTACCTGTAGTGGGGTCCTTCAAACCCGAGTTCACCTTCAATGATCACAGCTGCAAGGCCAGAATATACGTAGTGGACGCCGGCATAGAGACCCTTCTAAGCTGCAAGACGGCTGAAAAATTAAAAATCATCCAGTTTGCATTTCGTCTTCACTCTGACAAAATTGAATCACTCCTCCGAAGACATAAGTCCATTTTCAAAGGCATAGGATGCCTAAAAGGGAGGGTCATCACCCTCCATATTGATCCAACCATCGAGCCGAAGGCTGTGCGACACCGGCGAGTGCCTTTCCACATGCGTCAAGCAGTAGAGGAGGAGCTGGCCATGCTCGAAGAAAACGGAATCATTGAGAAGACGTCGGGTCCCACACCGTGGGTCTCCCCCATGGTGGTCACCGCCAAGCCGAAACAACCCCACGCAGTCCGCATATGCATTGACATGCGACTGCCCAATGCAGCCATCGGTAGGGAGCGCCACGTAACACCAACCATTGATGAAATTGTGGTGGATCTAACTGGAGCAACAACCTTCAGCAAACTAGATCTACGCTCTGGATATCACCAACTGAAGCTTGCGCGAAAATCCAGATATATCACGACGTTCTCGTCACATGTGGGGCTCCGTCGCTACAGGAGACTGAATTTTGGGATCTCCTCTGCGGCTGAGATTTTCCAGAATGAAATCCGCAGAGTACTACAAGACTTACCGGGCACGCTAAATGTCAGCGACGACATTTTAGTGTATGGTCACTCCAAAGAAGAACATTTTGAGCGTCTGCAAGCTGTCCTGAAGAGGATCGAAGAATCTGGTCTGACACTACACAGAGATAAGTGCCAGTTCGAGCAGGATGAGCTCTGTTTCTTTGGATATATATTCAGCAAGCACGGGGTGTCGGCTGACCCGGCCAAGGTTGCAGATGTGAAAAGTGCTGCTGCCCCCACATCTGCGAGCGAGGTCCGCAGCTTCATGGGAATGGCCACGTACTGCGCCAGATTCATCCCCAACCTGGCAACCATTGCGGCACCACTCCGCGCCCTAACAAAACATGACTGCCCATGGACATGGGACACCGCTCACCAATCAGCCTTCCAAGAAATCAAAGACACTCTGTTAGCTGACACAGTGATGGCCTACTTCAACATTGCATGGCGGACTGAACTCTTGGTACACGCCAGTCCTGTAGGACTAGGTGCAGTGCTCACCCAAGTTTCAGAAGATGGATCATCAGTCCCAATAGCATTCGCAAGTAGAACCCTAACCAACACTGAAAAGAATTACGCCCACATTGAGAAGGAAGCTTTAGCCATACTATGGGCCTGTCAACACTTCCATGTCTACCTCATTGGCCATCCTGTAAAAATAATGACAGACCACAAACCACTAATTCCAATATTTAAAGGGGCTGCGCCTCACCCTCCCGCAAGGATTGAGAGGTGGCAGCTCCAACTGCAAAAATATGACGTTGATGTGGTGTTCTGTGCGGGCGCTGACAACCCAGCCGACTATTTGTCGCAACACCCACGGCCAGCCACGCCTACTGAAGCAAAAGAAGCCCTACATACTGAAGAGCACGTGTGTCATGTTGTCGCCTGTGACAGACCAAAAACACTCAGCATAGACGAGATCACTCGAGAGACACAGACACACCCATGTCTACAAAAGACAAGCGAAACCATCAAAACAGGAGAATGGAAGTTCTTCCTCACCAACATGCACCAACGAACATCGGAAGCACAAGAATTCCTTCACGCCATCTTTAGCATACGCCATGAACTATCCATCTCGAGTGAGGGACTCATCCTACGTGGACACCGAATAGTGATCCCGCCCTCGCTTGAATCTAGGGCGTTAAAACTTGCACACGCTGACCATCAAGGGATTTCAAAGTCATACGCATTCCTCCGCTCAAGAGTATGGATTCCACACGAATTCAAAAAAATAACTGAACTTGCCA
>JAVXUN010000032.1:120473-137353 GCA_035591995.1 Stereochilus marginatus | reverse complement strand
GTAAGGGGAAAGAAGTAGAACAACAAAACCACCAAAACAGGCAGTCTACTCAACCCAAACTAAACACCCAGACAACAGCAAATGAACCAGACTAATAATCAAGAAGTAGAACAAGACCACCAAGACGGGTCTTCTTAACCCAGGCTAAGCCACCCAAACAACAGCAAATGAACCAGACTAATAAGTAGGTAGTAAAGGGAAAGAAGTAGAACAACAAAACCACCAAAACAGGCAGTCTACTCAACCCAAACAACACCCAGACAACAGCAAGTGAACCAGACATAAAGAAGTAGAACAAGACCACCAAGACGGTGGTCTTCTTAACCCAGGCTAAGCCACCCAAACAACAGCAAGAAATTAAACAATCAACAACAACGGCAAAGTAAGAGTAAAGAAATAGAACAACAAGAAGATAACTACCTCAACAACTAAATAATTATTAACACCTAAATAGAAGGAAAAAGAAGCATAACAACAAAACTATAAAAACCAGTAATTTATTTTACCCGGCTAAGCCAACGCATCAATAAAAAACAACCGGACACACTTAAAGAAATAGGACAACAAGGCCACAAAACCGGGGGTAAATTCAACCGTGTGTCAATATTTTTTACAAAAAAACATAGACCGAATATCCCATCTAAATCACCAAGAAAAAATGACTAAATTTTTTGTGCACAGCACAAACACACCACGCACAGACATGACACACTTTACCTAAACTTCCATCTAAATATAAACACAACCGTTACACAACCCCTTCCCCCGCCCCACAAACTTCACCCAAAGCCAAAACTTTATCATACAAAAAAAGTTTTTTCGCGCAAATAAAATGTTGAAAAATATTTTTTTCAAGCAAGAGAGATTTCCACTCCCGCTACTGACACCCAAGGCCAAAATTCTGAGTTTAAACTATCGCTTGTGCTAGATTGTCAATAGTCATGTACCGCGGGGACATATTATGTATAATAGTACATTAAACTAATTTCCCTACGGCTTTGCCTTTTAAACCCTCCTGATTTTTAATTGGACGGACGGAGGAGAAACCAGCAACCCGCCCCCTAAGATACCATGTCCAGATCTATGGACGGAAATTCCGGGGGAACGACTCAGTTATTTTCAAAGGCATCTGGTTTGAATCTATGGACACACAATTAAGGGTGACTTTCCTTCCAATTTATCCGGCATATATGGAGATGCTTGTAATACTAGATGGCCCAGGCCCCCCATAACTGATTTGGACTACATTCATTATTTTTTTTTTCTGTGAGATCAACCGACATACAAATTTATAACTGGTAAATATTAATCTAAACCTGAACATAGTATGCCTATCTCTTTATCCATCGAGATACGCTAGAGTAATATAGATCAATGTTTATTAGACATAAACCTTCATTTACTCCTAAAAAATGGTCAGTGGCACTTTAACTTTTTTTTTTCAAAAAGTTTACTTTTTTCAACACTCGTTAAAACTGAATTTACCAAAAAAAAACAAAAAAAACATTAACTTTTTTTTTTTAGAATTTAACCCCCCCCCCCCATACTTGACTAATCAGTACTATTGCTATTTTTAGTTAACCCCAAACCTAAAAAAGCCTTTATACTCACACCAAAGACACCAAAAAAAAGATTAATTGACAAGACTAGTGCAAGATAACAAATTTTTTTCACTAATACATTGTGTCACAGCCAACGTAGCTCAAGTCAAAAGCGTGGCACTGAAAATGCCAAGATAGATACTAAAAATCTCGCGGGCATCAAAGACTTGGTCCTAACCTTACTATTAATTTAAACTATATTTATACATGCAAGTCTCGGCACCCCAGTGAGAATGCCCACATTACCAATTAGCAACAACGGAGCCGGTATCAGGCACAAACAGCCCACGACACCTTGCTTAGCCACACCCCCACGGGAACTCAGCAGTAATAAACATTGAATAATAAGTGAAAACTTGATTCAGCAATAATTTAAAGAGTCGGTAAATCTCGTGCCAGCCACCGCGGTTATACGAGAGACTCAAATTAATATTTGCGGCCCAAAGAGCAGTTAAGGAACATAAATAATAGAACTAAAAGCCTGCCAAGCCGTCGTACGCACAAGCAAACCATAAACCCATAAACGAAGGTCGTTCTACTATACTTGAAACTACAACAGCCGGGAGACAAACTGGGATTAGATACCCCACTATGCCCGACCATAAACTTTGGACACACCCGCCAGATCACTACGAGCTACAGCTTAAAACTCAAAGGACTTGGCGGTGCTTTACACCCACCTAGAGGAGCCTGTTCTATAATCGATACCCCCCGATCAACCTCACCACCCCTTGCCAATACAGCCTATATACCACCGTCCCAGCTAACCCTTTAAAGGAACAATAGCAAGCAAAATAACTTTTTGTAAAAAAGTCAGGTCAAGGTGTAGCATATGAAGTGGAAAGAAATGGGCTACATTTTCTAAACAGAAAACACGAAATGGCCTATGAAACAAAACATGAAGGAGGATTTAGCAGTAAAAAGAAATAAGTGAGTTCTTTTTAAGTAGGCAATAAAGCACGCACACACCGCCCGTCACCCTCATCAAACACAACAACTTAAATAAAACACTAGCAAAAAAGAAGAGGAAAGTCGTAACATGGTAAGCCTACCGGAAGGTGGTCTTGGACACAGGACATAACTTAACCAAAGTATTTTGCTTACACCAAAAATATATCTATTTAACCGGATTGTCCTGAGCTGTAAAACTAGCCTACACACCAAACCACCACCTCTCCCCCACATAAACCATTTTCACAGGCTAGTATGGGCGACAGAAAACCTCATAGCGCAATAGACAAAGTACTGCAAAGGAAAAATGAAATAGAAATGAAATAATTATAAAAACACAACAAAGCAAAGACTAAAACCTGTACCTTTTGCATAATGGTCTAGCAAGTCTCCTCCAACAAAAAGAACTTCAGCCGGATACCCCGAAACCAAGCGAGCTACCCCTGGGCAGCCACACGAGCAAACCCGTCTCTGTAGCAAAAGAGTGGGAAGACCCAAAGGTAGAGGCGAAAAACCTAACGAGCTTGGACATAGCTGGTTACTTGAGAAAGAATTTAAGTTCAACTAAAAGTAATATTAACACCCAAAAGACAAACTAATACTTTTATTATAATTAACCAGGGGACAGCCCAGTTAATAAAGGAAACAACCTACACAAATGAACAAAGATTATAAACAAGCGGAGTATAGCACAATAGGCCTAAAAGCAGCCATTATGAAAGCGTCAAAGCTCAGCTCTCCACAAACCTATAATTCCAATAATAAATCCTAATTCACTAAAACAATCAAGTTAATCTATTTTTAGAAATATTATTGCTAGAACAAGTAACAAGGAAACCTCCTCATAATATGCCTGTAAGTCGAAATGAAACATCACCGACAATTAACGAAATACAGTATTATCTTTTACAAGAACCACAAATTACACTAATCGTTAACCCAACACAGGGATATTTAAGAAAGATTTAAGCCAAGGGAAGGAACTCGGCAAAACGGAGCTTCGCCTGTTTACCAAAAACATCGCCTCTTGAACAACAAACATAAGAGGTACTGCCTGCCCAGTGACACTCGTTCAACGGCCGCGGTATTATGACCGTGCAAAGGTAGCGTAATCACTTGTCTTTTAAATAAAGACCAGTATGAATGGCAAAACGAAAGCTCAACTGTCTCCCCCAGCTAGTCAGTGAAATTGATCTTCCCGTGAAGAAGCGGGAATATTTTTACAAGACGAGAAGACCCTATGGAGCTTTAAACCTATTTAACTTCACTTTAACAAAATTTAACTAACAATTTTTATATAAAGGCTTTAGGTTGGGGCGACCGCGGGGTAAAACAAAACCCCCGAGATGAATATAAGCTAAGAAAAACCCTTCAAAACAACAACAATATTGACTAATTGACCCAATAATTGATCAACGAACCAAGTTACCCTAGGGATAACAGCGCAATCCTCCCACAAAGTCCCTATCGACGGGCGGGTTTACGACCTCGATGTTGGATCAGGACCCCCAAATGGTGCAACCGCTATTAAAGGTTCGTTTGTTCAACGATTAAAGTCCTACGTGATCTGAGTTCAGACCGGAGTAATCCAGGTCAGTTTCTATCTGTAAACAGACTTTTCTAGTACGAAAGGACCGAAAAGACAAGGCCCATAAATAATTTAAGCCTTATCATTTTTCTCTGAACACAAATAAAGAGATAAACTGAGGAAAAAAAGGTCTTATATGACTTATTAAAGTGGCAGAGCCAGACAATTGCAAAAGACCTAAAACCTTTATCCCGAGGGTTTAAACCCCTCCTTTAATAATGATCTCAATGATTAATCTTCTGCTGTACATCATTCCTGTACTACTGGCAGTCGCCTTCTTAACCCTTCTTGAACGAAAGATACTAGGATATATGCAACTCCGTAAAGGCCCAAATATTGTAGGCCCCACAGGCCTCCTACAACCAATTGCAGACGGATTAAAACTTTTTACTAAAGAGCCAGTCCGACCCTCAACATCATCCCAAACCATATTTTTATTTATACCAATAATAGCACTTACCCTCTCTTTATTAATTTGAATCCCTCTACCCCTACCAAACACGCTAACTAACCTAAACCTAGGGGTCCTATTTATATTAGCCCTGTCAAGCCTTGCGGTCTACTCAGTCCTAGGGTCAGGATGAGCATCCAATTCAAAATATGCCTTAATTGGGGCCCTACGAGCAGTAGCCCAAACCATCTCTTATGAAGTTACACTAGGCCTCATCCTCCTATGCCTAATTCTTATGACAGGGGGATTTATATTATTTAACTTCAACACAACACAAGAACCCCTCTGATTTTTAATCCCCGCCTGACCGATGGCCGGAATGTGATTTATTTCTACCCTAGCAGAAACAAACCGCGCACCATTTGATCTTACAGAAGGAGAGTCTGAACTGGTCTCCGGGTTTAACGTAGAATATGCAGGCGGGCCATTCGCTTTGTTTTTTTTAGCAGAATATGCAAACATTTTAATAATAAATATGCTATCTACAATCCTATTTCTAGGCACAACCTTTTATCCCGCACAATCAGAATTCTCAACAATAAGTTTGATTATTAAAGCCTCAGCCTTAACAATCTTATTTTTATGAGTGCGCGCATCATACCCACGATTTCGATATGATCAACTAATACATCTTGTGTGAAAAAACTTTTTGCCCATTACCATTGCAATAACTACACTTCACCTCTCATCCCAAACTTCAACAGCAAGTATCCCACCAATATGCTAGGACATGTGCCCGAAAGTCAGGGCTTACCTTGATAGGGTAAATTATAGAGGTTCAAACCCCCTCATCTCCCACTAAAAAAATAGGACTCGAACCTATCCCGTAGGGATCAAAACCCTAAATGCACCCACTACACCACTTTTTAAGTAAAATAAGCTAAATTAAGCTTTTGGGCCCATACCCCAAAAATGTTGGTTAACCCCCCTCTTTTACTAATGAGCCCATACGCCCTGTCAATCCTTTTATCAAGCCTATCAACTGGGACAATCGTCACACTTATTAGCCACCACTGATTTCTCGCCTGAATGGGTCTTGAACTCAATACACTAGCAATAATTCCCCTAATATCTAAAATACACCATCCGCGAGCAACTGAGGCAGCAACAAAATATTTTCTCACACAAGCTGCCGCCTCAGCCCTACTATTATTTGCAGTGATCCTAAATGCCTGAAATACAGGAGAATGAACAATTATTAATATACAAACAACTACCCCCCTACTAATAATCACAACAGCCCTAATAATTAAACTTGCAATTGCCCCATTCCACTTATGATTGCCAGACGTTATTCAAGGACTGGACTTAACAACAAGCTTAATCTTATCAACATGACAAAAACTTGCCCCAATAGCACTTCTTATTCAAATAAGCGCAGAACTAAACCCCGCCCTGCTAATTTTTTTAGGGGCTCTCTCCATTATCCTAGGGGGCTGAGGAGGCCTTAATCAACCACAGCTACGGAAAATTATAGCGTACTCCTCCACCGCACACCTGGGGTGAATAGTTGTCGTTTTGACCTACTCAAAACAACTAACCCTAATTAACCTCTCAGTGTACCTAGTAATAACCTCTTCCATATTTCTCCTAATAATAAGCCTAACCTCAACTAATATTAACAAAATAGCCACATCATGAACAAAAAGTATTTCACTGGTCTCAATAATGCTGATTATTCTAATATCTTTAGGCGGACTCCCACCAACCTCCGGATTTATCCCAAAATGACTCATCCTAGAAGAAATAACTAAACAAAATATAGCACCACTTGCAACTGTTATAGCCCTCTCCGCCTTACTCAGCCTATTTTTTTACCTACGCCTCACATACGCCGTATCTTTAACAACACCCCCATCACCTTCAAATTCAAAACTCATATGACGACTAAAAACAACATCTAATCAAGCAACCCCCACAATAACTATTGTCTCAACGATACTTCTACCAATAACACCAACAATTATAAGCCTGTTTTAAGAACTTAGGATAATAAGACCAAGAGCCTTCAAAGCCCTTAGCAGAAGTTAAAGCCTTCTAGTTCTTGTAATAAGACCTGCAAGACTACCTCACATACTCTGAATGCAACCCAGACACTTTAATTAAGTTAAAGTCTCCTAGACTAGCAGGATTTTACCCTACGACCTTTTAGTTAACAACTAAACACCTATTTACAGGCTTTAATCTACTTCTCCCGCTTTGTGGGGGGGGGAAAAGCGGGAGAAGCCCCGGCCGATGTCATTCTGCTCTTAAAAGTTTGCAACTTTGCGTGCTCTACACCACGAGGCTCTGGTAAGAAAAGATGTATATCTTTATGATCGAGGCTACAACTCGACACCTGTTTCGGCCACCTTACCTGTGATAATCACTCGATGACTATTCTCAACAAACCACAAAGACATTGGCACCCTTTACCTTATATTTGGTGCCTGAGCCGGCATAGTTGGTACAGCCCTAAGCCTGCTTATCCGAGCAGAGCTAAGCCAGCCCGGCGCCCTCCTTGGGGACGATCAGATTTATAATGTGATTGTCACTGCTCATGCTTTTGTTATGATTTTTTTTATAGTAATACCAATCATAATCGGAGGCTTTGGCAACTGACTCCTGCCCCTAATAATTGGGGCCCCTGATATAGCCTTCCCACGAATAAATAATATGAGCTTTTGACTCCTTCCCCCCTCCCTCCTTTTACTCCTTGCCTCCTCTGGAGTTGAGGCAGGTGCGGGGACCGGGTGGACAGTTTATCCGCCCCTAGCTGGAAACATAGCCCATGCCGGGGCCTCCGTAGACCTAACTATCTTCTCCCTCCACTTAGCCGGCGTTTCCTCTATCCTGGGTGCCATTAACTTTATTACGACCTCTATTAATATAAAACCCCCAGCAATATCACAATACCAAACCCCTTTATTTGTTTGATCTGTTCTAATCACTGCCATCTTACTGCTCCTATCTCTGCCTGTACTTGCCGCCGGAATTACAATATTACTAACAGACCGAAACTTAAACACCACATTCTTCGACCCCGCGGGGGGAGGAGATCCGGTACTTTACCAACATCTCTTCTGATTCTTTGGCCATCCGGAGGTTTATATCCTCATTCTTCCCGGCTTTGGAATGATTTCTCACATTGTCACATACTACTCAGCCAAAAAAGAGCCGTTTGGGTATATAGGTATGGTCTGAGCAATAATATCAATCGGCCTATTAGGGTTCATTGTATGAGCCCACCACATATTTACAGTTGACCTAAACGTGGACACACGCGCATACTTTACCTCAGCAACAATAATTATTGCAATCCCCACAGGAGTAAAAGTATTCAGCTGACTGGCAACTATGCACGGAGGGGCAATTAAATGGGATGCAGCTATACTATGGGCCCTAGGGTTTATCTTTCTCTTTACCGTAGGAGGCTTGACCGGAATTGTTTTAGCCAACTCCTCCTTAGACATTGTCTTACACGATACTTATTACGTCGTTGCCCATTTCCATTATGTTTTATCAATAGGCGCCGTATTTGCTATTATAGGCGGATTTGTGCACTGATTCCCACTCTTTTCAGGATTTACTTTACACCCAACATGATCAAAAATTCACTTTGGGGTCATATTTGTAGGGGTGAACCTAACATTCTTTCCACAACACTTCCTAGGGCTCGCAGGAATGCCACGACGATATTCTGATTACCCAGACGCCTATACCCTTTGAAATTCAGTATCCTCAATTGGATCACTTATCTCGCTAGTAGCAGTAATTATAATAATATTTATCATCTGAGAAGCCTTCGCATCTAAACGAGAAATTATAACAACTGAACTCAACCCAACAAATATCGAATGATTATACGGATGCCCTCCACCATACCACACCTTTGAAGAACCGTCTTATGTTCAAACACGACTAAGCACAAGGGGGGGAGGAATTGAACCTCCATACTTTAATTTCAAGTCAACCACATAACCGATCTGCCACCCCCTTTAGACGTTAGTAAAATGCTTACAGGACCTTGTCAAGGCCCAATTACTAGTTTAAACCTTGTACGTCTATATGGCACACCCATCACAACTAGGCTTTCAAGACGCGGCTTCTCCTATTATAGAAGAACTTTTGCATTTCCACGACCACGCCCTAATAGCAGCATTCCTCATTAGCACTCTTGTACTTTACATCATTACCGTAATAATAACAACAAAACTAACAAATACAAATGCAATAGATGCCCAAGAAATCGAAACAGTCTGAACAATTTTACCAGCTATTATTTTGATTGTTATTGCCTTACCCTCATTGCGTATTTTATATTTAATAGATGAAATCAATGACCCCTCCCTTACAGTTAAGGCTATTGGACACCAATGATATTGAAGCTATGAATTTACAAACTATGAAGACCTAATATTTGACTCATATATAACACCAACACAAGACCTCCTCCCAGGACAATTCCGCCTACTAGAAGTAGACAATCGAATAGTCGTGCCAATAGAATCCCCCATTCGAATACTAATTTCTGCCGAAGACGTCCTACACTCATGAACAATTCCATCTATGGGAATCAAAACCGACGCAATTCCCGGTCGACTAAACCAAACAACCTTTATTGCATCACGACCAGGGGTGTTTTATGGACAATGTTCTGAAATTTGCGGAGCTAACCACAGCTTTATGCCAATTGCAGTAGAAACAGCCCCCCTAACTGAATTTCAAAGCTGATCTTCCTCTATACTAGAATCTTCATTAAGAAGCTTCCATGGATAAGCAACAGCCTTTTAAGCTGGAATCCGGTGACCTCCGACCACCCTTAATGACATGCCTCAACTCAACCCAAACCCTTGATTTTTTATTTTTATAGTATCTTGATTTATATATCTAATTATTCTGCTACCAAAAATCAATAGCCTAAAAATGCCCAGCGAGCCAGAAGCACCACATAACAAAGGCAAAGCTGAACCCCTAATTTGACCATGAGCCTAAGCTTTTTTGACCAATTTTTAACCCCAACACTTTTTGGCATCCCCTTGGTTCTCCTGGCCCTTGTCTTTCCACTACTATTAATTTTTATGCCCCCAAAACACTGACAAGGGAGCCGAACCCACTCCACTCAACTCTGATTTACCCACAACTTCACAAAACAGCTCTTAATACCACTCAGCCCCCCAGGACACAAATGAGCACTTTTACTTACCTCCCTTATACTCTTACTAATCTCTGTAAACCTACTTGGACTTCTACCCTACACTTTTACGCCTACAACCCAACTATCTATAAACCTCGGACTGGCCGTCCCATTATGACTAGCAACAGTAATTATTGGATTGCGCAATCAACCAACTGTAGCCCTAGGACATCTTCTGCCAGAAGGAACCCCTACACCACTAATTCCTATTCTTATTGCAATTGAAACAGTCAGCCTACTCATTCGACCACTAGCCCTTGGAGTCCGACTCACTGCAAACTTAACAGCAGGCCACCTACTAATTCAATTAACCTCCACCGCAATCCTAACCCTCTTACCCATTATACCCACAGTTGCAACCCTAACTGCAATAGTCCTGTTAATATTGACTCTGTTAGAAATTGCTGTCGCAATAATTCAAGCTTACGTCTTTGTACTTCTACTAAGCCTTTATTTACAAGAAAATGTTTAATGACACACCAAGCCCACGCTTTCCACATAGTAGACCCAAGTCCCTGACCGCTGACAGGAGCTATTGCAGCATTGTTACTAACATCTGGCCTTATAATATGATTCCATTTCGGATCAGTTGTACTAATAAACCTAGGACTAATTATTATAATCTTAACAATAATTCAATGATGACGAGATGTTATTCGAGAAAGCACATTTCAAGGACACCACACCCTTCCTGTACAAAAGGGGCTTCGATATGGTATAGTCCTGTTTATTACCTCTGAAGTGCTATTTTTTTTTGGCTTTTTCTGGGCCTTTTATAACTCAAGCTTAGCACCAACCCCAGAGCTTGGAGAGTGCTGACCCCCTATGGGAATCTCCCCCCTAGACCCATTTGAAGTCCCCTTACTCAACACCGCCGTCCTATTGGCATCAGGGGTAACCGTAACATGAACACATCATAGTATTATAGAAGGTCAACACAAAGAAGCTACCCAATCTTTACTTTTAACAATTATTCTTGGCCTATACTTCACCCTACTACAAGCGATAGAGTATTATGAAGCCCCATTTACAATTGCAGACGGAGTTTACGGGTCAACTTTTTTTGTGGCAACAGGATTTCATGGACTTCACGTAATTATTGGATCATCATTCCTGCTTGTCTGCCTACTTCGCCAAATTAATTTTCATTTTACCTCTAACCACCACTTTGGGTTTGAAGCCGCCGCCTGATACTGACACTTCGTAGACGTAGTATGACTATTCCTTTATATCTCAATTTACTGATGAGGATCTTGTCTTTTTAGTATAAAATACAAATGATTTCCAATTATTAGATCTTAGTATAAACCTAAGAAAAGACAATGAACCCAATTTTATTAATGCTAATTCTTACAGCAACCCTATCTGCCCTCCTAATTATAGTGGGGTTTTGACTCCCCATTAATAACCCAGACGCCGAAAAACTCTCTCCCTACGAATGCGGATTTGACCCTCTTGGCTCCGCACGCCTCCCTTTTTCAATTCGATTTTTTTTAGTGGCTATCCTTTTTCTTTTATTTGACCTAGAAATTGCTCTACTTCTACCAACACCCTGAGCCACCCAAATAACTCCAATAAACACATTTTTTTGGTCAGCAATAATCCTGACTCTACTTACTGCAGGACTAATATATGAATGAGCACAAGGAGGCCTTGAATGGGCAGAATAAGTACTTACTCTAAGAAAGACAGTTGACTTCGACTCAATTAATTTTGGAAAACCCCAAAAGTACTTCATGTCCCCAACACTATTTACACTTTACTCAACATTTCTGCTTAGCATCTCAGGCTTAACCCTACACCGAACCCACCTACTATCTGCCCTACTATGCCTAGAAGGAATAATATTGGCCATATTTTTAGCGGTGTCCCTATGAACAAAACAAATAGAAACCACATCATACTTCTCTTTTCCAATATTTCTGCTAACCTTTTCCGCCTGCGAAGCAAGCACTGGACTTGCCCTAATAGTTGCAACCACCCGCACTCACAACACAGACCACCTAAAAGCCCTTAATCTTCTACGATGCTAAAAATTATTATCCCAACCACAATATTAATTCCAGTTGTTTGACTTTCTTCAATAAAATGAATATGATTGAACTCTATTACTAACAGCCTAACTATTGCCATCATTAGTCTTAGCCTCCTCCTTCAACCATCAGAACTAATAACTGTAACAAACAAATACCTAGGCGCAGATAAAATCTCCTCCCCACTTTTAGTCTTAACATGTTGACTCCTCCCACTAATAATTTTAGCCAGCCAAAACCACCTAAAAACCAACCCACAAAGTCGACAACAAATATACATCTCTATGCTTGTAGCACTGCAGATTGCCCTTATTATAGCCTTCTCGGCAACAGAACTTATTCTGTTTTATATTACCTTTGAAGCTACTCTGATTCCCACACTAATTATTATTACCCGCTGAGGTAACCAAACGGAACGGCTAAACGCAGGAACATATTTCTTATTTTATACCCTAGCTGGGTCTCTGCCACTTTTGGTGGCACTCCTTTTTTTATTATCCTCACTAAACTCTTTATCAATAAACCTTTTAATTACCCCCCAAGAAATATTTTTAATAAACCCAACAAACAAACTTCTCTGACTCGGCTGTTTGATAGCCTTCATAGTTAAAATACCACTATATGGCGCCCACCTATGACTACCAAAAGCCCACGTTGAAGCACCCGTAGCCGGATCAATAATTTTAGCCGCCATTTTACTAAAACTGGGGGGCTACGGAATCATTCGAATCACCATACTATTTACCCCCCTAACTGAACTTTCATACCCATTTATTATCCTTGCCCTATGAGGAGTTTTAATAACTGGACTAATCTGCACCCGACAAACAGACCTAAAATCTCTCATTGCCTACTCTTCTGTTAGCCACATAGGCCTGGTCGTAGCGGCTGCCCTAATCCAAACACCATGAAGCCTAACCGGAGCAGTTATTTTAATAATCTCACACGGCCTAATCTCCTCTGCATTATTTTGTCTTGCAAACACAAACTATGAACGGACACACAGCCGAACAATACTTTTAGCCCGGGGACTACAAACGATACTCCCCCTCCTAGCCACATGATGACTCCTCTCGAACTTATCAAATATAGCACTCCCCCCCTCTACCAACTTATGAGGCGAATTAATAATTATAGTTTCACTATTTAATTGATCCCCATTCACTATTTTAATAACGGGACTAGGAACACTTATTACTGCCGCCTATACCCTCCACATATTTCTCACCACCCAACGAGGCCAACTCTCGAACCACCTAAAACTCATTTTACCAGCCTCTTCACGAGAACACGCCCTAATAACTATGCACCTATTACCAATGCTTTTATTAATAATAAAACCAGAAGTGATCTTAGGCGGACTTTCATGTATACATAATTTAAACAAAATATTAGGCTGTGATCCTAAAAATGGAAGTTAAACCCTTTCTGTAAACCGAGAATGATTAAGAAATACAGAGACTGCTAATTATCTGCCCCGCAGTTAAACTCCGCGGCGTTCTTACTTTTAAAGGACAATAGTCGTCCCTTGGTCTTAGGAGCCAAAACTCTTGGTGCAACCCCAAGTAAAAGTTATGGACTTTACACTAATCTTAAGCTCATCCCTTATATTATCCCTCCTCCTACTTATTATACCCATAACCACAGCTACGGACACGAACTGGCACACCCTAGTAAAAACATCGGTTAAAGTGTCCTTTATTATTAGCATTTTACCCCTAATAATCTTTATTGGCAAGGGGGTAGAAACCACAACCACAAACTTTTATCTTATAAACATCTATAATTTTAACATCTCCTTAAGCTTCAAACTAGACCAATACTCAATTATATTTTTACCAGTTGCCCTATTTGTTACATGAGCAATTTTAGAATTTGCCATCTGATATATACATTCTGACCCAATGATTAACCGATTTTTTAAATACCTCCTGTTATTTTTAATAGCAATAATAACCCTTGTCACAGCCAATAACCTCTTCCAACTATTTATTGGTTGGGAAGGTGTAGGAATTATATCCTTTCTACTCATTGGGTGATGACATGCCCGGGCAGATGCCAATGCAGCCGCAATACAAGCAGTAATATATAATCGAATTGGAGACATTGGGCTAATTATCTCAATAATCTGAATTGCAACAAATACAAACTCATGAGAGATTCAACAAATATTTTTACTTATAACCAAAGACGAAGGAATTGTCCCACTCTTAGGCTTAATCCTAGCGGCAACAGGAAAGTCGGCCCAATTTGGCCTTCACCCATGGTTACCAGCAGCCATAGAAGGCCCAACACCAGTATCAGCCCTATTACACTCTAGCACAATAGTTGTCGCCGGAATCTTCATCCTAATTCGATTCCAACCCTTACTAGAACAAAATCCAATAGCCGTGACAACATGCCTATGCCTCGGATCTTTGACTACCCTATTTACAGCCTCCTGCGCCCTTACACAAAACGACATTAAAAAAATTGTAGCCTTCTCTACATCGAGCCAACTCGGCCTTATAATAGTTACAATTGGCCTTAACCAACCACAATTAGCATTCTTTCATATCTGTACCCACGCCTTCTTTAAGGCCATGCTATTTTTATGTTCGGGCTCTATTATTCATAACCTAAACAACGAACAAGACATTCGAAAAATAGGAGGGCTACAAAAAGCCCTTCCACTTACCACCTCCTGCTTAACTATTGGAAGCCTAGCACTAACAGGCACCCCCTTCCTCTCCGGATTCTTTTCTAAAGATGCAATCATTGAGGCAATAAACACCTCAAACCTAAACTGCTGATCCCTTATCTTAACCCTAGTAGCAACATCATTTACAGCCGTTTATAGCTTCCGAATTATATTTTTTGCCTCAATAAATAACCCACGGTCGACACCACTAAACCCAACCAATGAAAATAACAAACTAATTATTAATCCAATCAAGCGCCTAGCTTTAGGAAGCATTGTCACAGGACTCCTTATTATTATAAATACTTCCCCAACCAAACCACAAATTATAACAATACCAACCTCACTAAAAATATCAGCCCTAATAATTACCATTTTAGGGCTGATTCTGGCAATAGACGTAATAAAATCTACCGCAAATACTAGCACAAAAACTAAGCTTCACACTATCTCTAACCTTTTAGCATTCTTTCCACACATCGCCCACCGCTTTTCCCCAAAATCAAAAATACTAATAGGCCAAAACCTATCTACTATTATCACAGACACAACCTGATATGAAAAAAGCATGCCAAAAGGACTGTCTAATCAACAACTGCCACCCATCAAGGCCACTACAACCTTTCAAACCGGACTTATTAAAACATATATGTCGGTATTTCTAATCTCTACCCTACTCATTGTAATTTTATATTACAGTACGCAAAGGCCCACAAATCACCCCGTACTACAAATAAGGCTAGACACCATTAAAACCCTGCCAGAAGAACCAGTGTTGTACACAACCATAAAACCAATGACCCACACTATACGCAAGACCCACCCACTTTTAAAAATCATTAACAGCTCCTTCATTGACCTCCCAGCACCATCAAACCTATCATACCTTTGGAATTTTGGGTCTTTAATAGGAGTTTGCTTAATTTCACAAGTCCTAACAGGCCTCTTTTTAGCCATACACTACACCGCAGACACCACCTCAGCATTCTCTTCAGTTGCACACATCTGCCGTGACGTAAACTATGGATGAATAGTACGAAATATTCACGCTAATGGAGCCTCTATCTTTTTTATCTGTATCTATCTACACATTGGACGAGGCCTTTACTACGGCTCATACACCTACAAAGAAACCTGAAATATCGGGGTTATCCTCTTATTTTTAGTTATAGCAACAGCATTTGTAGGCTATGTTCTACCTTGAGGACAAATGTCATTTTGAGGTGCAACCGTTATTACAAACCTCCTTTCGGCAATTCCTTATATGGGGGACACGCTCGTACAATGAATTTGGGGGGGCTTCTCAGTAGACAAAGCAACACTCACCCGATTTTTTGCCTTCCACTTCATCCTCCCCTTCATAATTATTGGCGCCAGCATCGTCCACCTTCTATTTCTGCACGAAACTGGATCCAACAACCCAACAGGACTTAACTCTAACCCAGACAAAATTCCTTTCCACCCATATTACTCCTTCAAAGACCTCCTTGGATTCTTAGCGCTCATTTTAGCAATAATTACTATTTCTCTTCTTACACCAAACCTTCTAGGTGACCCAGAAAACTTCACCCCCGCCAACCCACTAATCACCCCTCCCCACATCCAACCAGAATGATACTTTTTATTTGCATATGCAATCTTACGCTCTATTCCTAACAAACTAGGCGGAGTGATAGCACTTTTAGCTTCAATCTTAATTCTAATAGTGGTCCCAGCTCTACACACCTCAAAACACCGAAGCCTTTCACTTCGACCTACCACACAGACACTTTTTTGAATTTTAATTGCTAATACACTTATCCTTACCTGAATTGGAGGACAACCCGTAGAACCACCATTTATTGAAATTGGACAAGCGGCCTCAATTCTATACTTCGCACTATTTTTATTTATCCTTCCTGTCACCGGAATAGCAGAAAATAAACTAATAAAATGATACTATTGTAGTTTAGAAAAACATTGGCCTTGTAAGCCAAAGAACGAGAATAAAATCTCCAACAGTAAACAAGTACTCAAAGATAATAAAAGAAAGAAAGCAGACCCATGACAAATGTCTACTTAACCCAGGCTATGCCACCCAAACAACAGTAAATGAACTAGGCTAGTAATAATTTTAAAGTAGAATTATAGACCACCAAGACAAGTGGTCTGCTCAGCCCAGGCTAAGCCACCCAAACAACAGCAAGAAATTTACAATCAACAACAACGGCAAAGTAAGAATAAAGAAATAGAACAACAAGACGGATAATAAGCTCAACAACCAAATAATTATTAATACTTAAATAGAAGGAAAAAGAAGCATAACAACAAAACTATAAAAACAAGTAATTTATTTTACCCGGCTAAGCCAACGCATCAATAAAAAACAACCGGACACACTTAAAGAAATAGGACAACAAG
>JAVXUN010000024.1:136232-150413 GCA_035591995.1 Stereochilus marginatus | reverse complement strand
ATCCCCGCCCCAAAGCGGCAGCGAAAGCGGCCACGAAGCCCCGCAAAGGGCCGTTGTTGGCCGGTGTTCGCTGGTGAGCGCAGGTGAGCCGGGTGAGCGGGTAAGTCATCGTAATTGTATTATCTGGATACTCGGGGTGGTGCAACTGTCATATTACACTCTGTATTTAGCACAAATTGTTTATTTCAAAATGCCTGCAAAAAATAAACAGCGTAAAGACGGTCAAATAACGCGACTGATAAGGAATAACTCCAATACCCAACCAGGTAACCAACCAGGCATTGAGGGGTATTTGAGACCTTCTAAAAAAAGTGTTGTTAATACCAGTACTAACTGAATAACGGAAACGAGTCCGTCACTATTAGATAAAACGGGGATCTCGGTAAGACAACTCAAAAATGATTCCCTCCTGATAGAAAGTAGAGGAGATTTTTTATTAGACGCAGAAGCTGAGCTTGATATTATATTGGAACCTAGACGTGCATTCAGCCAGTTAGAAATTTCATTGGATTCCCCTAGTGACATCATTGACAGTGTAGATCTGACTCCTATTGACGATGCTGGGCATCTACTAACTCCTACTAACATACAGACATCTGTCTTGTCACCTGTAGTGGCACTTTTAGCTAGCCCTAGGCAATCTATTAATACATCCCTTAATACAACAAACACAAATACAGAGATCACTGTAGTCCCGGTGCCTCCAATGATAGATATTTCAGGAAACATAACAACCTCTAAGAACTGTGCTTCTACACCTTTAGACCCGGCCTCTCAATTTCCACAATTTTTCCCTAAAGACCTATTGGTGCCCCAGCTTGGCCGACGCCATTCGTTCGCTAAAGCTAGCTCAAATATCAATGAAAATTGTAATATACCAACACTCTTCACAGTTTTAACGGTACTTGACAGAGTGATAGTCACCGTTACTAATATGGCTACTACGGTAACCAAATCCCTGTCTAAATTCGAAGAACTCTTTACAGAACACAAAATCGAAAGTGCTTCACTGACTATTTTGACTGAAAAAATGAAGACTTTTGATACATTAATAAGGGACTTACAAAAAAATAATGCCCTACAACATCAAGCAACGAGGAATGTTTTGGAAGAAGCTCAGATAGACCTGGGAAATGTTTGCTCGAACCAGATCTTACTAAATGACAATGGTATATTCATTAAAGAGCTTAATCAGGATACGCACAAGCAATTACAAAAGATTGCTTCTAAATTACCATAAATTCTCCCAGATAGAGTTGCCCAAATAGACTCGATTATTGACAAACGAGAAATTGAGGCTAGATTAAAATTACAAGAGGAAGCGGTGAGTAGGCTAGTTGCCATGAACACAATGGTACCACATTCTACTACTGAGGCCCAGATGCTAGAGACACAGCTGAAACCAAAGGAAAAGCCAACTGAAAGATTGGTAAATTCTCAGACTCCAGTAGAAATTTCCACTAGAAGGGCTAATGAAAAAGCTAGCGAATTGCAGAAACTTGAAATCCAATTAAAAAATAAAGAATTAGAAATCGATAGATTACTAAAATCGAGAATTGCTGCTGCCTCTTCCCTTCCGATAGGTGCTCAAAAAACTCAGACTAGCATTGCTCCAGATACAGCAAATATAATGAGCAAAATTATGAATGCAGAGCAAGTGATAGATAGTATCACAAAAAATAGACAGACAATAATAACTCCACCCCTACCTCCACCTGTCCTCCTAGGTGGTAACAAAATGCTGGAGACCAGATTAGCACAGAAAGAGGAAGAACTGCGAAAATTGATGCTAGAAAATAATGCCGGTGGAAAATGGACAACAGTAGAAAAACTAAAAAAACACGCTCATGCACAGAATTACACCGTAAAAGGGACTACTAGACTTTACTCTGCTGACAGAGTAGCTGATCAGCCAACATTGAAAATCAATAAAGATGGCAGAATAGCAACGAATGCTAACGCTAAGATAGCATCCGTAATTAAACCAAAGAATATAAGAACAATACAGAATAGAACCCTGTTTCTGACACCTTTGCATCTCACGAAGCAGCAAAGCTTGGAGAAAGGAATTTTCCTGAATAGATCAGCTTTCCTAGCGCTAGCAAACTCGGTGCCAGACTTAGACTATATAACTAACAATCATGTAGTTAATGTCACATTCTTGAAAAACACTGGAGGCAAAATTGACACATCAAAAGTGGTATTAATTGATCCGCTCTGCACTAAGGATATCCTGACTAAAAAGGCCTTCTTTGCTAAGATGGGAATTCAACTATCTGAGACTTACATAATGAAAAATAAACGTGCTAGTAGAGAGGATATTGTGTCGGCCTTTAGGCCCCCAGTCATCCATACTAGCAATAATGAGTCATATGTCTTCCCGATTTCAGTATATGATGTGGAGAATGATACCCAGATAGACGTTGAAGACTCAGAAATCCAGATAGGACTAGACAACTCCGAATAGGGGTCCATAAACTTTGAAACTTGGAATGCGGCTGGATACTTTCGTAAAAATGAGCTGTATGTACTCCCTATCTGGCTCTCCAGATATGACATTATTGTGGCCCAGGAATGTTGGAATGTGGATGATTTTGAAGTGGAGGGTTACACCAAGACCTATGACATTGCCACTAAATCTCATGCTGGGCACAATTCTGGGGGTAACTTGACCCTTATCAAAAATACAATTGGATGGGAAGTTGTAAAAAAGTCCCCGGATAATAGCCTTATCAGCTCAGTGCTATGTAAATGCCATCATAACCGGCTGAATAATTATGAATATGTATGCATCTCAAATATTTATATCAAACCAGATTTGTCTGCAAATGAAAAATCGATATTAATAAACACTCTGGATAGCAATATGCAATACTGGGCGGGCGTAGATTGTGCCTTCTTAATAGGGGGTGATTTCAATTATAATTTGTTCAAAAATAAAAATATTCAATGGTACACCTCATCTGCCAGTAAGTCAGTACTAAAGGTTAATCCTATTGTTAATAATAAGAAAACTTCTGTAATGCCTTCTTGGCTAACTGACTTAGCAGCTATCTGCAGTGACAATGAACTATTTCTTCTAGCTGGCGATGAGGTCTGCCAAATGAATAAAATTACCACTTTCCATAGAGGCAAAATTGCTTCATTAATTGATATGCTGATTGTGAACGAGGGTACGTGTAAGGCCATCTTATCTTGTGAGGTAGTTAAAGTAAAATACGGTGATCATGCTGTGGTGGCTTGCACGCTGGAAACAAAGGCCCTTAAACTAAGCAAATTAAATTATGTGCCCCTGATTTCAAAAAAATTGCAATTTTCCTGAATTTTTTTTATTTAACTGACCAATCTCATAAGTTTACTAGGATATTTAATCTGTTTGACTTTATTAATTGCAATAGATCTGAATGTTGTATAACCTTTACTAATTGTTGCAAAGCACTGAAAGAGGAATTATGGATTGAATGTTCTACATCACAAAACAAATCCTCGTGGTTTGATGCTGATTGTCATAATTACAAAAAGATCAGCAATTATAACATTAGACAATGTGGCACTATATCAAATGAGAACGAACGTGCGCAGATTAAAAACAAACTCCTGATGGAGAGAAAGAAATTTTTCTGGAACAAACGGAAACATTTTAATCTTATGTTGTGGGAACAAATGGATAACGCATTGGGAGAAAAAAATAATATTAAATTCTGGAAACTGGTGCGAGAGGCAGCAGGTTTCAAAGATCTGGTGTCGACTCCTAGTATATCCAAATATTCCTGGGAACATTTTGTCTATCATCATTTCTTTATGCCAGATATTGTAAAGGTGCCTAATTATGAATACCATCACAACAGGGAGGTGCTACCGTTTGTAACGGAATCAATAATTATGGAACTTCTGGCGAAAACAAAAAACTCGAGAGCCCCTGGGCCGGACGGGCTACCAGTGGCTGTCTTTAGAAACATGCCTGAGTTCTGGGCACCAAAACTGGTAAGCCTGTTTAATAATATTCTGGTTTCAGGAGTTATACCAGATTCCTGGAAAGGGGCCATTGCTCTACCTATCTATAAAAAGGGCCCCAGAACAGAGTGCACCAGCTTCAGGATATTGGCGTTAGCAGACGCGATAGGGAAGCTATTTGCAACATACTTATGTAAACACCTGACCAAATGGGTTGAAGAAAATAATATCTTGCCCGCAGCCCAAGGAGGGTTTCGCAGTGGCAGTAGTACCACCCACCACTGCCTTGCATTAAATACAATAATAACAAAAACCCTTAACCGCGGAGGCAAGCTTTATACTTGCTTCTGCGATTTGTCCTCTGCGTTCGACACCATCTGCAGAAATAGGCTATGGCTGAAACTTCTAACATGGGGCATTCCGCTGCAACTGCTACATATGCTGGAGCAATTTTACTCCGATACATGGTTAGAACTCAGATGTGGTGTGAATGGTGAGTTAACTAACAGGATAAGTACAAGAAAGGGGGTCAAACAAGGGTGCCCTATAGCTCCTATATTGTACAATCTGTATACTGCAGATCTGCCGGTTATACTTTCAAAAAATACTGCTGGTGTCTCTCCTAAATTAAATAACACAAGTCTCGATTGCTTAATATATGCTGACAACACGGCCATCCTTGATTTGACTGCAGCCGGGTTACGGGAAAAAATGGAGATCTTTTTTAAGTACTGTAAAAGTAACAAACTAAATGTGAATGTATCCAAAACGAAAGTGCTTATATTCGAGAAAAAAAACTCGGCTACTCTGTCTTTTTATATGGATCAAAAAAAGGTCGATACTGTTACGCAATATTGTTATCTAGGCCTGAACTTTGTTAAGAATGGGTCTTGGGTCAAGCATGTGGAAATTTTAAAAGCGAAAACCACTACTAAAATCCTTGCAATCAAAAAATTAATTAAGCACTACAATATTTGTAGTTGGGTACCAATTATAAATCTATATAAGACACAAGTGCAATCAACCTTATTGTATGGTTCTGAAATATGGGGGATGGAGAATGCAAGTATTATTGAGAAAACTGAAAATCATCTTCTGAGGACTCTGTTTGCTCTTCCCAAATGTATCCCCATAGTTGGTCTACGACATGAGTTGGGTATTATAAGCTGCATGGTATTAGCGCAATCCAGAGTCCTCCGTTTTGTTAACAAAGTGCTTTCGGAGTACTCATGTTCACCCTGCTTTGACGCTATCCTTGAAATTGCGGATCCATGCAATGATTCTACGAATAAATTGAAGAATGTGATTGCAATGCTATACAAACTGTGGGGTGTTAATAACGCTTGGCCTGATTTTGCTTCTCGAAATATAACTAAACCAATATGGAAGAAACTGATATTCATTGAAAACAATGCTCGGGACCTCGATAAGATCAGTACATATAAATCACTAGTAGACTATGGCATTATTTGTGAAGAGAAAATTCGACCTTCTTATATGTTATACTCGTCGTCATTGGTAATATTATCATTCTACTTAAAGTTTAGGTTGAATGTGTACAACAATATGTGTAGGAATCGATCCCTTTGTGAGTGTATATTTGAGATTGAACAGTGCTCAATTTGGGCACATATCACCTGCTGCTGTCCTATGTTTGAAAACACCAGAGCTAAATGGATTAGCTGTTACTTATCTCAGTCTAATAATTGCAATCTTGACATGTTACTTTTGAAAAACTTCCAGGAAATTAGAGATATAGCTCGGTTATTTGACTATTATAGGGGTAGTGGAATATTGGATAATGAAGGCAAACTTGTTGATAATTGCTAAAATGCACTTTATGAATTGCACTTTATGAATTGCCCTGTCACTTTAAGAGTGCCCTGTCACTATAATTTCTATGCTGCTTATGATGTGTTTATTTTATTTTTGTGCATTTGTGTGATTTTGTATATGAACTTGTATATTTATTGTGACTATATATTTAATGTATTAATTTACAATAAATTACTCAAATTAAAAAAAAAAAAAAAACATAGTATGCATATGCTAGCTTGGCATGCTGTGGTGATTTGAGCAGGTAAATCACCAAGTGAATACAGGTAGGGGTTTCACTGCACTATTATTCCACATGATTAATTGGAATGGGTGTACCACACACAACCGCAGGGAGAAGATTTTGTCTGTTTGCCGCCCTTCTCTGAAATTGACTACAGAGAAAATCCACTCCATCACAGGCCACATGGTCTTATGGAAAGTCTTCAAAACCTAGTGTGACATCTGCCTGTGCTATAACCAGACCTACACCTTACATTGCCTATGACCCTCGTGTGATACTGCCTCATCTCAGACCGCCACAGCTCTGCTATGTTCCTGGTTCTCCACAGATGTACCACTTAGATCATCAACCGTCTACCAGCACCTTTGCCACACCACCAGGTCTGCAAGTATCATAAAGACATTTTGTAAACACCAAGGTAAGTGTTGCACAACCCACAAGTACCCGCTGAAAGCCTGCCCTCTACAGTATTTAGCCAAGAAACCTACACTAGAGATTCCTTAGTGCCAACTTGCCACACACATACACGCAAACACCCTCACAACACACTAACGATGGTGCTGTGCTACACAAGCACGTGCAGAGACACACACCCACCAACAGACAGGCAAATGCACAGGTACCCAAAAGAAAGGCACATAAATATCAGCACTGTAAATGGGCAGACGCACCAAATGGCAGACTTTTAACCCATAAGGACAAAACACCTAGAGTCAGACATACACAGAAATTCACTCTGGCACAAACGAGCAATCAGAGAGAGCCAGTACACGACACAGGCACAAGCACCATAGGCAATCTAGGCAGCTGCCTAGGTGCTCCTGGCACCTTGAAAATTGAGTGCAATATAGCGTGTTTGTAAAGTAAAATGGTCTGGTAATATTTTTGTGTAAGTTATTGCCCGATATTTTTGTTGTTCTGTAAATGACAAGAATGACTTCACTAATATGGGTGTGCAGTGTGAGGTGTCATTGTTCAGGATGACATTCTCACAGTGCACAGTTCGGAAAGTAGCAAAGCCTACAGTACACAAAATGCATGCGCCGCAACATCTGCGCACCGTTCAGACTTGCGAAGCAGATTCTTTATGTCTGGGAATTGCATACAGTGGCATCTAGCCGAATGCAACGTGTTGTGCATAGATCATTGCCTGCCAGAGGCTTCCGCAGCATGCAATTCAATGACAAGCAATATCTATTCCAACAAATATTATGAATTCCTTATTTTTTGACAGAGTGCCATTAGGACATTTTCAGTGACATTGGATCGGACATTGAAGACTCCAGGTAATTAAACTGCCTATACCTGGGGGGGGGGGGGGGAGGGGGAGAATATTCGTTATGAGACGGGATTGGATTTAATGTTCAAATACTGGAGTGTGAAAACAAGAGATGGAATCTGGAAGCAAGTGATGGAATGTGGAAGCAAGTGATGGAATGTGGAAGCAAGAGATGGAATGTGGATGCAAGAGATGGAATGTGGAAGCAAGAGATGGAATGTGGAAGCAAGTGATGGAATGTGGAAGCAAGTGATGGAATGCGGAAGCAAGAAAGAATGCAAGAGATGGAATGTGGAAGCAATGGATGGTATATGAAAGCAAGTGATGGAATGTGAAAGCAAGGAATGAATGTGAAAGCAAGAGATGGAATGTGGATGCAAGAGATGGAATGTGGATGCAAGAGATGGAATGCAAAAGCAAAAGATGGAATGTGGAAGCAATGGATGGTATATGAAAGCATTGGGTGGAATGTGAAAGCAAGGGATGGAATGCGAAAGCAAGTGATGGAATGTGGAAGCAAGTGATGGAATGCAGAAACAAGAAAAAATGCAAGAGATGGAATGTGGAAGCAATGGATGGTATATGAAAGCATGGGGTGGAATGTGAAAGCAAGAGATGGAATGTGGACACAAGAGATGGAATGCAAAAGCAAGAGATGGAATGTGGAAGCAATGGATGGTATATGAAAGCATTGGGTGGAATGTGAAAGCAAGGGATGGAATGTGAAAGCAAGCGATGGAATGTGGACGCAAATATTGGAATGTGGACGCAAGGGATGGAACGGGCAAGCAAAGGATGGAACGGGCAAGCAAGGGATGGAACGGGCAAGTAAGGGAATTCTAATTCTAGCTTCCGTAACTGACCTAACTGGGTATTGCACAAGGTGTGGATCAACTAGCATCTACAGAACCACAGGCCAACCATGTTACATACGCTATATTCATCAACACTACAAAAACGGAGATAATGCTATGCGGAAACAACAAATTATTTCCCAGCCCTTTCCCGTGGTCAAAATCATGGAGCACTAGCCCAGCCACTACAGAAGAATGTGTCAATCTCGGGATTCTTATGGACCACAAAATAAGACTAGACAGACACTGTTCCAAAGTAGCCAGAATATGCATGGCGCACATGAGACGGATCAGGAAGATATTACTGTTCCTGGCCTTTCCGCAGAGGATATCATTACTTCTAGCGACCATCATGAGTAGGCTGGACTACGAGAACTCAGTACTCCTCGGGACAACAACACAGAATTTAAACAAATTACAGAGGGTAAAAAACATAGCTGCAAGGCTAGCATTGAACCTTAAACCAAGAGACCACATTAATATTGCATTGAAGAACGCCCACTGGCTCCACATGGGCCGAAGGATTACATTCAAAGCTATGTGCATTATACATAGAGAAATATATGGGACTGGACCTGACATATGGGCAGGGAAATTCGAAATAAACACATTGAGAAGGAGTGCAAGACACAGAACAGGGACACTGCTCAGGGAGTTACGGTACAACAAAACTTGGGCCGGAGGAAAAACATTCTCAAATTTGGGTGCAAGGATCTGGAACTGCCTCCCAGAAAAACTATGAACAGAAAGTGACTTCTTAAAGTTCAGGAGATTGCTAAAAAGCTGGCTATTCCCAACAGAACCGGAATATCAACAATCAACACGGAGGGACAGGATCTCATTAATACCCAACACCGAACATAGGAGGAACAGAGAACGGACGCAACCTTTGTGAAGTGACCAAAACAATATTCAGAAGACTGACATAAATTTCTAGCCAATTATTACCCCCAACCAAAGGAGAGAGGCATGGCGTCCACACAGGGGTCATCACCATCTTCCATCTCTGGACTATCAACAGACTGGCATTCACCCAACCTACGAGAATTGTGAGGTAAATTACACGAGTAAATGAGTAAATTCATGGCGAAATAGACATTAAGACTGCAATGGACAGGTTGTAATGAGTACATTTTTGGTGAAATAGACATTAAGACTGTAATGGCCTTGCACAGAAGACGGAACATGCTCAAATCTAAGAGGACCGGAAACAGAGTAAGTATATATGTAAGTATCAGCATAACACCAATAAGTATCTACTCATAGGACAATCTCCTCACGTTAGCGATGGGCAAGGCTACCCGGAGAGACAGTGCGGAAGCAGGGTCAATCAATAGGTAGCCACGACCCACTATGCAAATTGCCATTTTTACACTACAAGCATTAAGCTTGAATAAACATATTGCAGAGCCAGATCAAAGATGTCAAGGTCCATTGTGGTCTAACTTTAGTCAACACCACACTGTCCCATAGTAATTATGCCAGGTCGAAACGTTAGGATTGTTACGTCCCAATTAGAAATACTTCATTTATAACTTCCTAGGCACAGCAGATCGCAAACAGAAAAGGCACAGCGCATGCTTAACGAGGTCTTAGGACTGAAATTGGTTAGACACACCAAAATGAGCACACCCAAAATAAAGTATTATATAACACATGCTATATATTATCAATCTAATTATCACAAAGACAAGGGGTGCGCTCATAGACTGGCCATTACTCATAGACTACAACGATGACAACACATATCATCCTTCGGTAGTTCCTATCGAAGTAGCATATATAAGTACTTCATAAGGGAATATGGAAGCGCTTGAGACTGGCACATGACCGAGAGAGCTCCATGTACACATATAAATAGGCTCAGACAGACCTGGCGGCACACTTACAACACATAATATTACCTCTATCAGAAGAATACCTAAAAAACATAATTAGTGCGCTTAGTTATGGCCGGAACCTATCGACACGACTACTTTGTTACCACCACCTCGTGTAGTCGGTCTGTGTGTGAAAGCATGAAACCATATAATACCCAGTCTGGGAAAAAGGGGCATCGACTCGTGGAAATCGAGTCAGGGTAGACCCCGCCCTGATTCGTGGCGCAACGAGGCTGCAGTAGTGGTAAGAACGCGCCCTACAAAAACCCCATCATACCATACCATATCATACCTCCTCACCGTACTTTGCAGTGGGCCAGGGCGTATTGTTCTACATTACTTTGAAGGTCTAGGAGACAGCCAGGTGCTAGGGTGTAGGAGCATGGGGCGGGGCATATTCAGGGGAATGTATGAGCTTGGGGAGAGGGCATATTCAGAGGGGTGTGGGAGCATGGGGAGGGGCATATTCAGTTGGGTGTGGGAGCATGGGGAGGGGCATATTCAGTGGGGTGTGGGAGCATGGGGAGGGGCATATTCAGAGAGGTGTAGGAGCATGGGGAGAGAGCATATTCGGAGGATGTAGGAGCATGGGGAGAAGGCATATTCAGAAGGGTGTAGGAGCATGGGAAGGGGCATATTCAGTGGAATGTATGAGCTTGGGGAGAGCGCATATACAGATGGGTATGGGAGCACGGAGCAAGGGCATATTCAGAGGGGTGTGAGGGCATGGGGAGAGGGCATATTCAGAGGGGTGTAGGAGCATGGGGAGAGGGCATATTCAGAGGGATGTAGGAGCATGGTGATAGAGCATATTCTGAGGGGTGTGGGAGCATGGGGAGGGGCATATTCAGTGGGGTGTAGGAGCATGGGGAGAGAGCATATTCAGAGGGGTTTAGGAGCATGCAGAGAGAGCATATTCAGAGGGGTGTAGGAGCATGGGAAGAGAGCATATTCAGAGGGGTGTAGCAGCATCGGAGGAGCATATTCAGTGGAATGTATGAGCTTGGAGAGAGCGCATATTCAGAGGGGTGCAGGAGCATGGAGAGAGCGTATTCAGAGGGTGTAGGAGCATGGAGAGAGGGCAGATTCAGAGGGTGTAGGAGCATGGAGAGGTACATATTCAAACGGGTGTAGGAGCATGGAGAGGGCATATTCAGAGGTGTGTAGAGTATGGGGAGCATATTCGGAGGGGTGTAGGGGCATGAGGAGAGAGCATATTCAGAGGGGGATTGGGAGCATGGGTAGGGGGCATATTCAGAGGGGTGTGGGGGCATGGGGAGAGGGTATATTCAGAGGGGTGTACGAGCATGGGAAAGGGCATATTCAGAGGGGTGTAGGAGCAGGAGGAGAGAGCATATTGAGAGGGGGTATGGGAGCATGGGGAGGGGGCATACTCTGCGGGTGTGTGAGCATGGGGGTAGGGAGCTTATTCATAGTTTTGTATCGGAGCATGGGAGAGTAGACTTGGGCAAGCCCTAGAGGGCTAGTGTTGGGCTCGAGCCCAACCTCACGTTTGGCTCGAGCTCGCCAGGAATTGAGCTCCACATGGCCAGCTCAAGCCCAGGGGCTCAGATATGCAGGGCACAGTGAACGCTCGGCATGCTGTAGCCTTGTGTGACAATGTTCAAATGCACTGCATTTATACATTGTCGCTCTAGATTGTTGCACTACAGTTCATAAATAGACAGTATTTAAGTTGCGCCCCGACTTGGCTCTTCATTGGGCTCGGGCTCACGGAGCCCGAGCCCAACTCGTCGGTCCACTGAGTCCATCCTTTCAAGCTCGAGTAAACGAGTGCAACTGAGTACAGGGATAATGAATGCTATCAGCGCCTAGAAGCACTTTGGTTCATAATGTGTGCTATACGTAGCTGAAAAGTCACAGGCAAGTGTGAACTATAATGACATACCGTAATTCAGTGGCTCTTGTGACACTGTAATAAACGATGGGACAAGAGGGACCAGTGCTTTATGAATGTCACCAGAATCGCGAAATTACATTTTTCAAAATAACCACCTGTGATGCAGTTTTTTTGTGTTTGTTGTTTTTAAATACAATGCTTTGCTTTTGGGTATCTGTTGTGCTTTGTGTAAGGGATACCGCTGTGGATAGAGGTCTCAGGTGTGACCCCTAAATGATGTCTCTGCAGTCGGTTAGATTAACCTAAAAAAGTAGTGCCTGTATCTCAGCTCCGTGGTCTGGGCCTCAAGAGACTCGGAAGAAGACTCACCTGAAAGCAGTGAGTCTCAACCGCATGTCAAATCACTACTGAGGTCTAAAAACCCGTTCGTACAGGTAAAGAGACAGGATCTTTCTCACATGAGGATTGATAGCATCTGTGACGTTAAGATATTCTCTGCACTGCAGATGCCAGAACCTTACCCAGCAAAGCGTATGCGCTGCATCATTAATTATCCCAAAACATTATAGGCCCAAAAGCGCTTAGAGCTTGTAGCAGGTGCCTGTAAAAAACAGCCACCGGCAACAAACTCTAAGCGCTTTTAGCCATCAACTGCGTTAACGTTTGACTGACTGCGCCCCAGCCCTACCGATATGTGATTGATAATAGTTCCTCCAGTCCACTCCTACCCATTATTCAGAGGAATACGCTTAGTATTGGGGCTAACGAACTGATTCTTCTCCAGTCTTTTGTCGGTCAGCGTTTCAGCGACACAACATCAACTAATAATCTCCCCGCCCCAACCTCCACGACCGACCGCCACTCGCTCTTCAAAGGCACCGGTCTCACGTGATATAATACTGTAGCCCCGCCTTACCGGTGTATATACTGTATATTTAAGATACGCCCTACCGGCCTCTATGAATATTTCCCGTTGCTTCCGCGCAAGGCAAGCCCGCTTCTCTTTGGCAGAAGTTAAGTAGTAAACGGGGGAGCAGCAGAACTTGCAAGTTCATCTCTACATAGCCCCGCACCCATGGACGTGTCCCTGGTGGCCGTCCCAAACACATAGTTTACCGGCTGTCTTTTTTCCCTGCCTGGCCCATGGTGACTCTCTGCCACAGTCCCCCACTTCAGCTGTCCCTGCACCCCCACGCCCCACCCCACGCAGCTCCCTCACCACCCCCTGCTCACGATGAGCCGCAGCGCCTCCAGGTTTCCGTGGTAGGCGGCCCACATGTGGGTGTCATGCCGTCCTCGTCGGGGGAGTTGAGGTCCTTGCGGGTGGCCTCCTTGAGCAGGTCCAGGTAGCCGTCCCGGGCCGCCCGGTGGTACTGGTCGTTCATGGTGAGGGGTCTGCGGGGCCGCCTGGCTCATGGGGAGGAGAGGTGCACCTGAGCCCTCCGGGCAGGACAGGCAGCCTCAGCCCGCAGCCATCTCCGACAAGCCGGGGAGGCTGTTGCCAGGCGAGCAGCCCGCATCCTCCTCCCCCCAGGACACCTGAGCCCCCTGCCAGTCTGGAGGAGGGGCGGCGGGTAACAGAGCAGCACCATGGACAGGGCCCCCAGGTCCTAGAATCAGCCTGCTTTCGGGATGCCGTGAAAGACTATGCAAACTACTAGAATGAGGCTGACAGCACGCTGTGTACAGTAACCACAAGGCGTCTGGCGGCTGTGCACTTACCATGTGTTTACACGTAAGCTACAGTAAGTGCATTTGATATGAGAATGCTGCCATGGTCGCACTGGCGACAATGTAGCTGTGCACTTAACAACCAGCGGCCACGCAGTCAGGCGTAAGATACAGGATGTTTGGTGGGTCACAACCCATTTAATGTATGGTGGGGTGGGGAAGGGGGGGGGGAGCTAAAAATATAAACATATATATATCTTTACTTGCGAGAGAAGGCATCTGGCGGCTGTCTTACAGAAAGACGCGACGACGGACTAATTCAGCCTCATAGACTTTTAAAGCAGTCCTTGAGGCGCAATAACAGTGCGTGCTATGACGCGCTAAAACGTGCTGATGACCAGACGACAATCTCTGTCTCTGTGTCTTTCCCCTCCTGACTCCTCCCATTGCTTTTAACGACGCGCAGGCGCCTGACGGCGCCTGCAAATCGTAAAAGCAAAAATGACAAAAACAACAAATCTATCATTGCTAAAAATAAGAAATATCCTATATTTCTTGTTCAGCATAAGAGATCTGAACGCCCAATACACTTCTCCTTCAGCTATCTTTACAGAAGAAAATCC
>JAVXUN010000020.1:11755-22802 GCA_035591995.1 Stereochilus marginatus | reverse complement strand
CCAGCAACACTTCCAAACATACCATCAAATGAACCAGCACCTACCCCACCACAAGCACCTCCAACAACACCCGCAAACACCCTGGTCCCTGGTAACCATGGACTTCGTCACGGACCTGCCTCTATCAGCTGGCTTCAGACACGTATGGGTCATTAAGGACTCCATGTCAAAGATGGTCCACCTAGTTCCCCTTAGGCGTTTACCCTCTGCTCGCTCTCTTGCTGACTTATTCCTCCAGCATATTTACCGCCTCCACGGGCTCCCCGAGATCGTGGTTACGGATCGCGGCCCCCAATTTACGGCGGCTTTTTGGACCGCACTGATGTCTCTTCTGGGGGTGGACCATCGGTTGTCAACCGCTTACCACCCTCAGACTGACGGCTCCACCGAGCGTGCCAATCAAGAACTGGAGAAGTTCTTTCGTGTCTCCTGCCTTTCCCAGCCTGACCGGTGGTCCTCTTATTTACCCCTGGCCGAGTTTGCTCTGAATTCCCGTTGGCACGCCTCCATTAAACAATCACCCTTCTTTGCTTGCTTTGGTTACCACCCGCGTCCTTGGCCTCTAGGGCCTTTGCCTGCTGGCCTTGCTCCTCCCTTGCATACCTGGTTTCGGTCTTTTCGGGCCCGAATGGTGTTCCTCCAGGCGGCTTTGTTGCTTTCTCGTGCTGCCATGAAACACCATGCCGATCTCCGTCGGCGCCCGGCCCCTTCTTACCAGGTTGGGGATTGGGTTTGGCTCTCCACGGCCCACTTGCGTTTTCCCGGTTCCCCCAAGTTCAAACCGCGCCATGTGGGTCCGTTTAGGGTCTCCGCCCTTGTTTCCCCGGTTGCCTTCCGCTTGGACCTCCCGGCCTCTATGCGGGTTCATCCCGTGTTCCATTCTTCCCTTCTCTCGCCCGCTCGGCCTCCTGTTTCCCATCGTGCTGTCGTGGCCTCCATTCGCCTTTGGCAACCCCTGCTCGCCCCTTCCTCTGGGGGGGGTATGTTGTCAGGCTTGGCGCTGTCTAGACGGCTTCAGCGCCGGCATGCCACCTTCACAGCCCTGCTCAGGGCGGGTTCCGCAGCGCCAACCCTGCCATCAGCGCACCCGTCTTCTCGACGCCTTCACCCCTGCCGGCCTCACACCAGTGTGACCCGGCGTTTGCTCGCGCACTCGCTGCGGCCGAGAGCCGGTGCCGTACCGTCTAGTGCGGTCCACGGCACGGGCCGTATAATCCGGCGCGGTCCGCCGTATGGGCGGTTCAGGGCCTCGGCGTCTGTTCCTTGCAGCCGGGCCTCGGCGTCTGTACCTTGCAGCGATTCCCCCGCGGCTTCTCACCTCTCTCACGCACAGCAACACCTACCGTCCTCTCGGGGGTTAGGGGCCCCCCTTGCGGGCAGCTCTCTCCCAGGAACAGCATCCACAGAGCTTCACCAGGCCAAGATGGCCGCCGGCCCTTTTGATACTTCCTCCTGTCTGGCAGCTCCTCCTCCGCTTTCGGAGGCCTTGATTGGCTGTCCTACTTAAACCCCTTCTGCCTTTCATTCGGCCTCTGGACATTTCCCTGTTCAGTGGCGACCTGCTCCTCTGCTGCAGCATTCTCTGGTTACGTATCTGGTATTGGACCTTGGACTCAGGATTGACTTCTCTTGGATTTTGGATCTTTGTTATTGGTTTAGCTTGTCTGGTTAACTGACCCTGCTTGTCCCTTGGTATTCGTCTGGTTCTGATTCTGTCATTGGTATAACTTGACTAGTTACTGACCCTGCCTGTCCCTTGGTATTCGTCTGGTTCTGATTCTGTCATTGGTACAGCTTGTCTGGTTATTGACCCTGCCTGTCCCTTGGTATTCGTCTGGTTCTGATTTTGTCATTGGTATAGCTTGTCTGGTTACTGACCCTGCCTGTCCCTTGGTATCCATCTGGTTCTGTTTGGCTTATTGGACTTGCCTGACTGGTATTTTGACTCTGTTTGACTTGATTTGTTTTGGTCCTTTACCATCGCTACTACGGTAGCAGGGGCGAAGGTTTGCGCCTTCGTCCCGGTCAGACCCGGTATTGAGCGTGCCTGGGGTCAACCTCTGGTGAGAGCCACAGTCCTTTTCCTTTCGTTGCTTATTTGGTGCTAGTTCCTGCTAGAGATCTAATCACCTTTGTTCCTCTTCTTCTCTCGCCCCTCTGCAGGTTTTCCAGTGGCCCCCGGGTCTCGTGGTCTGTGCCGCCCACTAACCTTTGGTTGGGGGTTTCACGGCCCGCAATGTCTTCCCCGGTTCCGCAGGCAGACGCTGTCCCAGGTCGCTCTGACATAAATGTCCAGAGCTTGCCTATGTCAATCGAGGGGGTATCGGTGGCTCTGCAGGCCCTCCAGAGGCAGGTGCAGTCCTGCCACGATGCAGTGCTTAAGTTGCAGCAAACCCCGGTGCCTTCCACCTCGGCTGTTGTTGCTACGCCTCCCCCTCTGCCTGCGTTCATGTCGCCTCTTCCCCGTAAATATACGGGGCTCCCGGAGGAGTTCCGGCCTTTCCTAGCTCAATGCCGTTTGTTGTTTAAACAACGGCTTTCTAGTTTCGCTACCGATTCCCAGAAGGTCACCCAGATCCTGTTGTTACTGGACGGGAACGCCCTTAAGTGGGCAACACCCTACATTGAACGCTCGGACCCCCTGCTCCTTAATTACGATCTCTTTACTAAGGAGTTTGCTACCGTGTTTGACGTTACATATCACCAGACTACCAGGTGCAAAGAATTTCTGCATATACGCCAGGGAGCAAAGGATCTACGCTCGTATGTCACCGAGTTTCAGGCTCTAGCGGCTGAAGTGGGTTGGTCGGATGAAGCTCAGATCGTTATATTTCAAGAAGGGCTAAAAGACGACCTAAAGGACGCCCTCCTTCAGGTACACCCTTTACCTACCAGACTTCAGGACTTAATAGGTCTGGTTCTTCGGATCGACCATCGCCTCTCTCATCGGCGTCGGTCACATAACCCCCGTCCACGCTTTATCAATCCCATTCTACCGTCTACAGCGGCTTCTGACGGTTCAGAACCCATGGTCCTGGGTGAAGTACGTGGTCCCTTGACACCACAAGAGCGCCAACGACGTCGGGATAACCGACTGTGCCTTTATTGCGGTTCTGCCGCTCATTTTATCGGGCAATGTCCCGTAAGACCCTTGTCGGGAAACGCTCAAGTTCGTTCGAAAGGGGGGAGCGAACGAACACAAAAGTAGACCCCTGTCATACCATCGGACCTGTTCCAACTCCAGGGAATACGCATGTATTTCTGGAGGTTACGCTATCCTGGTCCACGAGCCCTCACCTGTCTCCACTTCGGGCCATGTTGGATTGTGGGGCTCCTGGCATGTATATCTCCTCAAGGATGATCAGCGACCTACACATTCCCACTCTCGCTCATCCTACCCCATTTGACCTAGCCGCTCTGGATGGAACTCCCTTCAAGCAGAAACGAGTGTCACTCCAGACAATCCCTTTGGCGTTGTCTACGGGCTCCATTTCTCTGGGCACCTGGTCTTTTTCTGTAATCGACTCCCCTTCCTTCTCTCTAGTCCTTGGTCTGGCTTGGTTCCGTTCTGTTGATCCATACGTGGCTTGGAAGGCCGCAACCGTCACTATTGCGGAGACTGTTTTTCCCTTGCTCATGGAACCACCAGGCAGCGCCATTCTAGTTAGCGCTGTGCACCAGGACGTACCTCAGGAGTACTCTGATCTTGCTTTCGTCTTTGATAAGAAGGAAGCCCAAAAGCTTCCCCCCCACCGGAGGTTCGATTGTCGAGTGGATTTAGAACCTGATGTTCCTCTTCCTCGAGGTCGTATTTACGCTCTCAATCGTAAGGAAGACGCTATACTTGAGGCTTATATCAAGGACTCTCTGGACAAGGGATTTATTCGTCCCTCTCGTTCCCCGCTGGGGGCACCCATATTCTTTGTTTCAAAGAAAGACACGGACGAGCTCCGTCCGTGCATTGATTACCGTAAATTGAATGAGATCACCAGGCCGTTCAGGTACCCGCTTCCCCTTATTCCTGTGTTATTCGATCAGATTCAGGGGGCCACTTGGTTCACCAAGTTGGACCTCCGTGGGGCCTACAATCTCCTCAGGGTCTCGGCTGGCCATGAATGGAAGACAGCCTTTCAGTGCAAGTACGGACATTATGAGTACCGAGTGATGCCCTTTGGCCTAGCCAGCGCCCCAGCCTATTTCCAGGCCTTTATGTCCTCCATCTTTTCGGACCTTGAAAACAAGATACTAGTGATCTATCTGGATGACTTGCTGATATTTTCTACCAACCTGAATGAACACCGTTCCCATGTCCGTACTGTTCTGCAGCGTTTAGCGCAGCATGACCTGTACGCCAAGGCAGAGAAATGCCTTTTCCACAGTACTTCCGTCCCCTTCCTAGGGTACGTTATCTCAGCTGAAGGGTTTACCATGGACCCTCGGAAACTCGCTGCTATCCGTGATTGGGACCCACCTACTGACGTTAAGTCCCTCCAACGTTTTGTGGGCTTCGTCAATTACTACCGGAAGTTCATACCCCACTTCTCTTCAATACTCGCCCCATTGACTAGTCTTTTGGCATCCACGTCGGCATTCACTTGGGCTTCCCAACAGGATGAGGCATTTCGGGCTTTGAAAGACGCTTTTACGGCCCCTGTGGTCCTCCAACATCCACAACCCAACAAGCCGTATTACCTGGAATGCGACGCCTCCGACCGAGGTACAGGGGCCATACTCTCACAGAAGGCTGAGGATGGCTTCCTCTTGCCTTTGGCCTTCCACTCACATAAGTTCTCCCCCACTGAGCGAAACTATTCAGTCTTTGATAGGGAACTCATGGCAATCTATTTAGCCCTGGTGGAATGGAGACACTACTTGGAGGCTGCTCTCCATCCGGTGACAGTCTTCACTGACCATCGGAATCTAGCTTTCCTCAAAACCGCCATGGCCAGGTCACCCCGTCAACTGAGATGGTCCTTATATTTCTCACGTTTCCGTCTTGTCATTACATACAGGCCTGCCTCCCTGAACACCCGAGCTGATGCCCTTTCCCGCCGCTTTTCCCACTCTTCGGACACCGAGCAGTTGGTCCCGCTTTTCCCTAAGGCAACAGTTCTTGCTTCCGTTCATACCCCTGTCTCCTCCTTCCTGGAGGACGTCCGGGTGGCTACCAGTTGCACTCCATTACCCACTGCAGCTCGCCTGTCTACCCTTGAGGGCCTTGCCTTTACGAATGGCTTGCTCTGGATACCCACGGAACCATTACAGACAGAACTTATTCGTTGGGTCCACACTTCCGTCTCTTCAGGCCATCCTAATCTCCTCAGAACCCTTGAGACGCTCAAGCGCTACGTATGGTGGCCTGACATGCACAAATCAGTCGCCCTGTTTCTGGAGGAATGCCCCGTCTGTATCAGAGCTAAATCCTCAACCAAACGACCTTCGGGTCTACTTGTCCCGTTACCCATTCCGCAAATACCCTGGTCCCTGGTAACCATGGACTTTGTCACGGAACTGCCTCTATCAGCCGGCTTCAGACACGTGTGGGTCATCAAGGACTCCATGACCAAGATGGTGCACCTGGTTCCCCTTAGACGATTACCCTCTGCTCGCTCTCTTGCTGAATTGTTCCTCCAGCATATTTACCGCCTCCACGGGCTCCCCGAGGTCGTGGTTACGGATCGCGGCCCCCAGTTTACTGCGGCTTTTTGGGCCGCACTAATGTCTCTTCTGGGGGTGGACCATCGCTTGTCGACCGCTTACCACCCTCAGACTGACGGCTCCACCGAGCGTGCCAATCAGGAACTGGAAAAGTTCTTTCGTGTCTCCTGTCTTTCCCAGCCCGAGCGGTGGTCATCTTATTTGCCACTGGCCGAGTTTGCTCTGAATTCCCGTTGGCACGCCTCCATTAAACAATCGCCTTTCTTTGCGTGCTTTGGTTACCACCCGCGTCCTTGGCCTCTGGGGCCTTTGCCTGCTGGCCTTGATCCTCCCTTGCATGCATGGTTTCGGGCTTTTCGGGCTCGTATGGTGTTCCTCCAGGCGGCTTTGTTACTTTCTCGTGCTGCCATGAAACATCATGCCGATCTCCGTCGGCGCCCTGCCCCTTCGTACCAGGTGGGGGATTGGGTTTGGCTCTCCACGGCCCACTTGCGCTTTCCCGGTTCCCCCAAGTTCAAGCCGCGCCACGTGGGTCCGTTTAGGGTCTCCGCCCTTGTGTCCCCAGTTGCCTTCCGCTTGGACCTACCCGCCTCTATGCGGGTTCATCCCGTGTTCCATTCTTCCCTTCTCTCGCCCGCTCGACCTCCTGTTTCCCGTCGTGCTGTCGTGGCCTCCGTTCGCCTTTGGCAGCCCCTGGTCGCCCCTTCCTCTGGGGGGGGTATGTTGTCAGGGTTGGCGCTGACTAGACGGCTTCAGCGCCGTCATGTCACCTTCTCAGCCCTGCTCAGGGCGTGTTCCGCAGCGCCAACCCTGCCATCGGCGCCCTTGTCTCCCCGACGCCTTCACCCCTGTAGGCCTCACCCCAGTGTGACCCGGCACTTACTCGCGCCCTCGCTGCGGCCGGGAGCCGGTGCCGTACCGTCCAGTACGGTCCGCAGCGCGGGCCGTATCATCCGGTGCGGTCCGCAACACGAGCGGTTCCGGGCCTCGGCGTCATCCGTACCTTGCAGCCGTCCCCTCGCGGGGTCTCACCTCTCTCACGCACTTCATGCACCACAACACCTACCGTCCCCTCTGGGGTTAGGGGCCCCCCTTGCGGGCAGCTCTCTCTCAGGAACAGCAACCACAGAGCTTCCCCAGGCCAAGATGGCCGCCGGCCCTTTTGATACTTCCTCCTGTCTGGCAGCTCCTCCTCCGGTCACGGAGCCCTTGATTGGCTGCCCTACTTAAACACCTCCAGCCCTTCATTCGGCCTCTGGACATTTCCCTGTTCAGTGGCGACTTACTTCTCTGCTGCAGCATTCTCCGGTTTGTTATCTGGTATTGGACCTTGGACTCAGGATTGACTTCTCTTTGATTTTGGATCTCTGCCATTGGTTTAGCTTGTCTGGTTACTGACCCTGTCTGTCCCTTGGTATCCGTTTGGTTCTGATTTTGTCATTGGTTTAGCTTGTCTGGTTACTGACCCTGCCTGTCCCTTGGTATCCGTTTGGTTCTGATTCTGTCATTGGTTCTGTTTGTCTGGTTACTGACCCTGCCTGTCCCTTGATATCCTACTGGTTCTGTTTTGATCATTGGAATTGCCTGGCTGGTATTTTGACTCTGTTTGACTTGACTTGTTTTGGTCCTTTACCACCGCTACTATAGTAGCAGGGGCGAAGATTTGCTACTTCGTCCCGGTCAGACCCGGTATTGAACGTGCCTGGGGTCAACCTCTGGTGAGAGCCAACATTCTTTGTCCTTTCACTGCTTACTTGGTGCTAGTTCCTGCTAGAGATCTAACCACCTTTTGTTTCTTCTTCTTCTCTCGCCCCTTCTGCAGGTTTCCAGTGGCCCCCGGGTCTCGTGGTCTGTGCCGCCCACTAACCTTTGGTTGGGGGTTTCACGGCCCGCAATGTCCTCCCCGGTTCCGCAGGCAGACGCTGTCCCAGGTCGCTCTGACATAAATGTCCAGAGCCTGCCTATGTCAATCGAGGGGGTGTCGGTGGCTCTGCAGGCCCTACAGAGGCAGGTGCAGTCCTGCCACGATGCAGTGCTTAAGTTGCAGCAACCCCCGGTGCCTTCCACCTCGGCTGTTGTTGCTACGCCTCCCCCCCTGCCTGCGTTCATGTCGCCTCTTCCCCGTAAATATACGGGGCTCCCGGAGGAGTTCCGTCCTTTCCTAGCACAATGCCAGTTGTTGTTTAAACAACGGCTTTCCAGTTTTGTTACCGACTCCCAAAAGGTCACCCAGCTCCTGTTGTTACTGGATGGGAACGCCCTTAAGTGGGCAACACCCTACATAGAACGCTCGGACCCCCTGCTTCTTAATTACGATCTCTTTACTAAGGAGTTTGCTACCGTGTTTGACGTCACTTACCACCAGACTACCAGGTGCAAAGAGTTTCTGCATATACGCCAGGGAGCAAAGGATCTACGGACGTACGTCACCGAGTTTCAGGCTTTAGCGGCTGAGGTGGGCTGGTTGGATGAGGCTCAGATTGTTATATTTCAAGAAGGCCTAAGAGACGACCTAAAGGACGCCCTCCTTCAGGTACACCCTCTGCCCACCAGACTCCAGGACTTTATAGGTCTGGTTCTTCGGATCGACCATCGCCTCTCTCATCGGCGTCGGTCACAGAACCCCCGTCCACGTTTCATTGCTCCCATTCTACCGTCTACAGCGGCTTCTGACGGTTCTGAACCCATGGTCCTGGGTGAAGTACGTGGTCCTTTGACACCTCAAGAGCGCCAACGACGTCGGGATAACCGACTGTGCCTTTATTGCGGTTCTGCCGCTCACTTTATCGGGCAATGCCCCGTAAGACCCTTGTCGGGAAACGCTCAAGTTCGTTCGAAAGGGGGGAGCGAACGAACACAAAAGTAGACCCCTGTCATACCATCGGACCTGTTCCAACTCCAGGGAATACGCATGTATTTCTGGAGGTTACGCTATCCTGGTCCACGAGCCCTCACCTGTCTCCACTTCGGGCCATGTTGGATTGTGGGGCTCCTGGCATGTATATCTCCTCAAGGATGATCAGCGACCTACACATTCCCACTCTCGCTCATCCTACCCCATTTGACCTAGCCGCTCTGGATGGAACTCCCTTCAAGCAGAAACGAGTGTCACTCCAGACAATCCCTTTGGCGTTGTCTACGGGCTCCATTTCTCTGGGCACCTGGTCTTTTTCTGTAATCGACTCCCCTTCCTTCTCTCTAGTCCTTGGTCTGGCTTGGTTCCGTTCTGTTGATCCATACGTGGCTTGGAAGGCCGCAACCGTCACTATTGCGGAGACTGTTTTTCCCTTGCTCATGGAACCACCAGGCAGCGCCATTCTAGTTAGCGCTGTGCACCAGGACGTACCTCAGGAGTACTCTGATCTTGCTTTCGTCTTTGATAAGAAGGAAGCCCAAAAGCTTCCCCCCCACCGGAGGTTCGATTGTCGAGTGGATTTAGAACCTGATGTTCCTCTTCCTCGAGGTCGTATTTACGCTCTCAATCGTAAGGAAGACGCTATACTTGAGGCTTATATCAAGGACTCTCTGGACAAGGGATTTATTCGTCCCTCTCGTTCCCCGCTGGGGGCACCCATATTCTTTGTTTCAAAGAAAGACACGGACGAGCTCCGTCCGTGCATTGATTACCGTAAATTGAATGAGATCACCAGGCCGTTCAGGTACCCGCTTCCCCTTATTCCTGTGTTATTCGATCAGATTCAGGGGGCCACTTGGTTCACCAAGTTGGACCTCCGTGGGGCCTACAATCTCCTCAGGGTCTCGGCTGGCCATGAATGGAAGACAGCCTTTCAGTGCAAGTACGGACATTATGAGTACCGAGTGATGCCCTTTGGCCTAGCCAGCGCCCCAGCCTACTTCCAGGCCTTTATGTCCTCCATCTTTTCGGACCTTGAAAATAAGATACTAGTGATCTATCTGGATGACTTGCTGATATTTTCGACCAACCTGACTGAACACCGTTCCCATGTCCGTACTGTTTTGCAGCGTTTAGCACAGCATGACCTGTATGCCAAGGCAGAGAAATGCCTTTTCCACAGTACTTCCGTTCCCTTCTTAGGGTACGTTATCTCGGCTGAAGGGTTTACCATGGACCCTCGGAAACTCGCTGCTATTCGTGATTGGGACCCACCTACTGATGTTAAGTCCCTCCAACGGTTTGTGGGCTTCGTCAATTATTACCGGAAGTTTATACCCCACTTTTCTTCAATACTCGCCCCATTGACTAGTCTTTTGGCATCTACGTCAGCATTCACTTGGGCTTCCCAACAGGATGAGGCATTTCGGGCCTTGAAAGACGCTTTTACGGCCCCTGTGATCCTCCAACATCCACAACCCGACAAGCCATATTACCTGGAATGCGATGCCTCCGACCGAGGTACAGGGGCCATACTCTCACAGAAGGCTGAGGATGGCTTTCTCTTGCCTCTGGCCTTCCATTCACATAAGTTCTCCTCCACTGAACGAAACTATTCAGTCTTTGATAGGGAACTCATGGCAATCTATTTAGCTCTGGTGGAATGGAGACACTACTTGGAGGCTGCTCTCCATCCGGTGACAGTCTTCACTGACCATCGGAACCTAGCTTTCCTCAGAACCGCCATGGCCAGGTCACCCCGTCAATTGCGATGGTCCCTATATTTCTCACGTTTCCGTCTTGTCATTACGTACAGGCCTGCCTCCCTGAACACCCGAGCTGATGCACTTTCCCGCCGCTTTGCCCACTCCTTGGATACCGAGCAGTCGGTCCCGCTTTTCCCTAGGGCAACAGTTCTTGCCTCCGTTCATACTCCGGTCTCCTCCTTCCTGGAGGATGTCCGAGTGGCTACCAGTTGCACTCCATTACCCACTGCTGCTCGCCTGTCTACCCTTGAGGGTCTTGCCTTTACCAACGGATTGCTCTGGATACCCACGGAACCATTACAGACAGAACTCATTCGTTGGGTTCACACTTCCGTCTCTTCGGGCCATCCTAATCTCATTAGAACCCTTGAGACGCTCAAGCGCTACGTATGGTGGCCTGACATGCACAAATCAGTCGCCCTGTTTCTGGAAGAATGTCCCGTCTGTATCAGAGCCAAATCCTCAACCAAACGACCTTCGGGTCTACTTGTCCCTCTACCTATTCCGCAAACACCCTGGTCCCTGGTAACCATGGACTTCGTCACGGACCTGCCTCTATCAGCTGGCTTCAGACACGTGTGGGTCATTAAGGACTCCATGACCAAGATGGTGCACCTGATTCCCCTTAGGCGATTACCCTCTGCTCGCTCTCTTGCCGACTTATTCCTCCAGCATATTTACCGCCTCCACGGGCTCCCCGAGGTCGTGGTTACGGATCGCGGCCCCCAATTTACGGCGGTTTTTTGGACCGCACTGATGTCTCTTCTGG